>PVLD010006677.1:0-98442 GCA_004027595.1 Dinomys branickii
AGGTCTTCTATCTAGAACATACAAAGAATTAAAAAACATGTACCTGTCCAAATTCAAAGACCCAATCCAGAAATGGGCATCTGAGGTGAATACACACTTCTCAGACAAAGAAATACAAATGGCAAATAAATATATGAGAAAATGTTCCACATCCTTAGTCATTCGAGAAATGCAAATAAAAACAACATCGAGATTTCATCTCACCCCAGTAAGACTGACCAGTATGAAAAAGTCATCCAATAACAGATGCTGGTGAGGCTGTGGAGAAATAGGGACTCTATTACACTGCTGGTGGGAATGCAGACTGGTGCAACCACTGTGGAGAGCAGTTTGGAAATTTCTCAGCAAACTAGGTCTAGAGGTTCCATTCAAACCAGCTATTCCTCTTCTGGGTATTTTTCCAGAAGATCTGAAAACATCATATCACTCTGATATATGTGCACCCATGTTTATAGCAGCACAATTTGTAATAGCTAAAATGTGGAAGCAACCCAAGTGTCCATCCACAGAAGACTGGATTAAAAAATTGTGACATTTTTATATAATGGAATATTATTCAGCTATAAAGAAAGACAGTTTTGGGGACTTTGTAGACAAGTGGTCAAAACTGGAGTCCATACTCATAAGTGAAATAAATCAGCGGTACACGTGCAGGCAACGTATTGTATAACTGGTGTAAGAACCCGAGGGTGGGAATATAAACTAAGAGACATGAAGGAAATCTGTTCAAAAACAAAGAACAGATGGGACGAGGGAAAGGAGAAAAAAAGAGACAAAAATGTATGTACATATATATGAATATACATATATGCAGGAGGGCTAACATGGTTCTACTATTGTATTATATCACTTAATGCTAAGGAATAATTGATGACGGGTTATTCGATCAATCTTGTATGTCTGTATGTGTTATCCTGAACACACACTTCGAAGATATCAATATGCAAAGCAGCAACTATTGGTGGGTTTTTTTTTTTTGTCTTTGGTTTTTTGTTTTTTGTGTTTTTCTGTTGTTAAGAGGATTAATTGTCTGACCAATTTTGCATGTCTGTATCTGGGTTCATATATATACACTTCGAAGATATCAATGGATAAAGCAATAACCACTGTTGTGATCATGTCACCTTGTCTGTAGATCAGTTGTGATTGTAATATTTTTTATGCTAATTTGTGTCTGTTTGTTAATATGTTTTTGTGCTTTTATTTTTCTAAAAATAAAAAAATAAAATAAAATAAAATAAACATATCTGTCCAATTTATTTCTCTTGTTATAGTCTCAAGATGCATCTATTTATCTAGAAATGCCTCAAGTTTATTCTTTTCTATAGCAGAGTAAAGCTCCATTGTAGTAAAATATCACATTTTCTTTATCCATTCATCCACTGATGGGCATTTGAGCTATTTCCAAGATTTAGCTATTACAAATTGTGCTGCTATAAGCATGGGTGTGGATATATCACTGTGGTGTGATGCTTTTAACTTTTTTGCTATGATACAAGAAGAGGAATGGTTAGATCAAATGAAACCTCTAGTTTTAGTTTTTTGAGAAACCTCCACACTGATTTCCACAGTGGTGGTACCAGTCCACACTCCCACTAATAGTAAAGGAGGGCTCTTTTTTCCCACAGACCCACCAGCATTTGTTGTTGTTTGAGTTCTTGATGATAGCTATTCTTTCTGGAGTGAGATGGAATCTCAGTGTTGTTTTAATTTGCGTTGATGAAATGACCAGTGATATTGAACATTTTTTTCTTGTTTTTATTTGCTGTTAGCACTTCTTCATTTGAGACGTGTCTATGCATTTCAGATAACTATTTTTGGATAGGTTCTTTAAATTTGGGTTGTCTGCTTTTTTTTTTTTTTTTGAGTTCTTTATATATTCTAGATGTTAGTCCTGGGTCCAAGGAACAGCTGACAAAAACTTTCTCCCACTTTGTGGGCTGTCTCTTCACTATGTTGGTGGTTTCTTTTGTGTCCAAAAGCTCTTTAATATGGTGAAATCCCATTTGTTGATTCTTTGTATTATCTCCTGTGTGATCAAGGTTTTGTTCATAAAGTCTTTGCCTACCCCTATAGCTTCAAGAATTCTACCTATTTTATGTTTCAGTAGACTTAGTGTTTCTGTTTTAATATTTAGCTCTTTGATCTATTTTGACCTTAGTTTAGTGCATAGTGACTGATATACATGTAGGTTTAGTATTCAGCATGTGGAAAGCCAGTTTTTTCAGCACTATTTATTAAAGAGGCTATCTATTTCTAGTGAAGATATTTGGCTACTTTGTCAAAGATAAGGTGGCCGAGTATGTTTGGAGTTGTTTCTGTATCTTCTAATCTCTTCATTTATCCCAGGTCTGGCTTTTTGGCATTGCCATGCTGTTTTTATCACAATAGCTTTGTAATGTATTTTCAGGTCAGAGATTGTGATACTCCCTGCCTTGCCTTTGTTGCCAAGAACAGCTTTTTTATTCTATAGAGACCTATAGATGCATAGATATCCATATTCTATAGAGACTTATTCATAGAGACATATGCTATTCTAGGTCTCTTTTGGTTCAATTTTAGGGTTACTTTCTCTAAGTCTGTGAATTTGATGACACCATTAAGCAACTGCAGCCATTATCAAAATTCATCAGAATATTTTAAAAATCTTGCTAAATCTTAAGTATTTAACATAATACATGTGTTGAGTATCATTCATCACACAAATACCTAAAGATCAAAAATTTCTGAAGAGCCAGTCATGGTGGTGCATGGCTAGAATCCCAGCACTTAGGAGGCTGAGGCAGGATTTCTATGAGTTCAAGGTCAGCCTAGACTATATAGTGAGTTCAATGCCAGCCTGAACTACATAGCAAGATACTATCTCAAAAAAATTTTAAAAAAGAGAACTTTCTGAAGAGGTTGGCATAGTGATCAGAGACTATCAAAAACTTACTGTACCTCATTAACTTCTTAATTAAGTAAATGTTTTATATTTACATATACAGCAGCTCACAGTTATGATAAGATCACAAAGAGGCATACCACTCCCAAATCCAAAACCCATGCTACAGCAAAATTAATTGTATAAAACTCCACTTATGCAATGCTTTTGACATATGAATAAAGTGAAAAAAGAATAATTAGTCATATATTAGTCTATATTGTCATCTTTACTGAATCAGCACAGTGGCAAAAGTGGTGTACCAATGAAAATAGTTTGCAGGGAAAATGGTAGTAGAATAATTACTCTGTAATACTTTACAATGGAAAAATCCTTAATCTAGGTGACTGAGTAGATGAGTACACAAAGTAGGGTTGTATATGTCTATGTGACCCCATTTATAACATTGTAACTGGGATGATAATATTATCTGAAAATCTGTCACTCATTCATAATGTGTAAGGCATTATACATGAACTGTACAGCCTGATGTCTGGCCCATGGCTCTCATGTTTTGTATGAGCTATCTTAGTCATTGTATCACCAAGGATAACCCCAGAGGAGGAAACTCAGTTAACAGAATCAGCCATGCTTGTCTGCTTTGGATATTACCTCTAATATGGCCATGATTACAGTTGGCAGAATTTATTATGAATCTATGTGAGGAATTAATTGATTTCTATACAAAACACAATAAAATGTAATTGTCAAATATGCCTCTCTCCTAACTTGCCTAATTTACTGAAACCTTCTATCCATTCTACAAGGCTAATCTTCAGTGCTGCCTCCTCCATGAAGTTTTTTGTGATCTCTTTTCTAAGCAAATGCTTTCTTACTGCTTCAAGCGTCTTAAAAACTTTGCCTCTTACCCCTTGGGGGACACCATATTCTGCTTGTTTTGTTATAGTCTTGTGCCCTTCTCCCCTATTAGAGATTAAGGCCTTTGAAAGCAGGGATCAGCCTTATCTATACATTTCCTACAGGCTGAGCACTGGGTGTTGATCTTAGAAGCTCAATAAAACCATGTTGAGCTGTAGTGAATCATGAGCCTCCCTGGCTCCCAGGCCCTCAGCCAGTTTCAGAGCACAGGACACAATAGGTCCTTGTATTCACCACTGTGCACACCCACCAGCGTACACTGAACACCTGCAAACATAGAGACACTTAGTTCCTTGGCAAATACTTGCCCTCCAAGGCTGTCTTCCCTTTTAAAGAGGTTCCTCTGACAGCTGGCCTGCTGCTGGTTCGACGGGCGCTCCCTGCAAAGGCCCACTTCTGCAACTGATGGCCAAGAACATTGTGCCAGGAGCCAAGTGAAGAGAAGGGGCCAAGTAGGAGAGTCTCGGTGCCAGGAACGTGCTTTCAGATGTGTGAATAAGGGGGGCAGGGCATGCTGCAGTGGGGGAAATGAGGCTGCATTTGCACCCAAGCTTCCTCCCTCTGCCTTTTTTCTTTTTTCAATTCTTGGCTCTTCCTTCTCCTTCCCCCACACCCGATGTGCCACCATAAATTGGTCCTGCAGATTTGGAATTTACCCTAACCCCTGGGTGGGGCCTCCACGCCAGGGAGGTCAGGCCCATCCCTCACTGCCTCTGTGGGACCCTCTCACAAGATGCTGCAGGCGCAATGCTTGCTGCTCTTTATTAGATGCAACTTGCACTGGCCAGTTTTCAGGAACTTTAGTGGGAAATTGGTTCTTTCTTAAATTCTCAAGATATTTCCCAGGTCCTGCAAGGATCAGTGTTATCATCACTATGATTGTTTACAAAGTTCATGCCATCTCAAAAAGTTTTCTTAATGAAACGAGGTGGAGGAAGCACAGGCGTGCAGCTTCCAGAGTACGTCCCGATGTTCTTTCCTCAGAAGTGTGAAATAACCAGGTGGCTCTGGTTGGAGAGCACAACAGAAGGGAGCAGGCTTCTCCCTGGAGTCCAGGCAGGGCTGCCAGATTTAGCAAGTGAAAACACAAAACACCCAACTGAACTTGAGTTTCAGACAAACAATGGAAAGGTGGCCTGTATAAGTATGTCCCACATACTGTGTGGGGCGTATTTATACAAAAACATTGCTTGCTTATCTGAAATCCAAACTTAACTGGCCATCCATTATTTTACCAGGCAAACTTAAGCCCAAGGAAAGTGAGGACAGTAAAGAGATTTCCTCCAACAAAAGCTTCTTTTAAATCCCTGGCTGAATGGCTTTGGACGACATTTCCACTCAGGCTCTGCGTTTTCCCTGGAGTGTGAGCTCAATGTGATAGACACACAATTGGGAGAATGAACATTCAGGGCACACTCTGCCCCTTCCTTGCCCTCAGCAGCCTGTGGCAAACTGCTCCCCCTGCACCAGCTGGGGAGGGAGAAAACTTTCTCTTTTAAGATGACTTTCCTCCTCTCCTTTTGTATATTGGGTTATTTCTTGGATTTGCTGGAAAGCTGCTCTTGCTAATTGATTGCAGATCACTGTCCAACCTGGCCTGCCAACTGTGGAGGCAGCATGGTGCAGCTGAGTGGTAAAGAGTAGGCGGTTTGGAGTCAAGGAAACCTGGTTTGGAATTCTGGCTCTGCCATTTCCTGCCTGTGAAACATCAGGCAAATTGCTTACGCTCTCTGCACCTCAGTTTCTGCATTCATAATATGAAGGTGCTCTTGGAGGTGCATAGAGTAGCATGAGATTGGGGTGTGCACAATGCTCACTTCAGTGCCTGACAAGTAGAAAGTACTTATTAATCACTATTTTTATTCTCTCCCTTTGCCACGTCACACATTACAAATGACACCGAGAATTGAATCTGTCTGATTGGAACATAATTTCCAGAAGACTATTTAGCCCCTGTGCCCCAAGAAGAGGTAACTGAGTTGAAGGATGGCTCATTGTTCTCTCTAAGAGCCCTGTCCCATGACTTGGCTTTATGTTTGTCTACATGGATGGTGTCCATCTATTTGGAGCAGTAATCTCATCACCATTCGTCTGGGAATTGCTCGAGTGCTCTCCGTTGAGCTTCCTCTGGTGGTTAGGTTCAGCAAAGGCCCATGTGACCCAGGCCTCAGGCAAGTCAGCAGATCCCCTGGCCAGCAGCTAAGTGTAGACCTGAGTATGTGAGTTAAGAAGAGCTAATCAAACCCCAGGAAAGAGATCCCCAGGTTCCACACAGGTGATGAAAACAAGTATGAACTTTTCCCTCCTAAACTATCCTGCCAACTACAACCACTGGGCCTGCTTTGAAGGACATCACCAAGAGTGCAAAACATATAAAGCTACATGTTTGCTCCCTGGTGCATTACCTAGCAGGGGCAAGAGGAGAAAGAAACACAATAGCATAATGATTATAAGAATCATAGAGGGTGTTCAATAAATATGAACTTTCTATCCCTTTAAACTAGTTCTATAGCAGTGTAGGAGAAATAGCATGAGAAAGTTATAAAGAAAACATTATTGTATACGGTCACAAAGGATGTAAAGTTACAGTCCCCGAGGGTGGGGCTGGAGGTTAGAGAAGTGGATGGGAAAGAGGAGACGGGATCAGGAAAGGCTTTAGGCAGGAGAGGTTGCACATAAGAATCAAGCCATCAAGTGTCTCCTGGCTTTGTCACCTACTGGCCATGTCATCATGGGCAATATACGTGGCCTCAATTTTCCTGCCTTAAAATGGAAATATATTGAGCATACCTAATTTTAAAAGTCTGAATTTGAAATGCTATAAAATCTGAAACTGTGTGAACAGTGACATGATGTACCAGGTGAATGACTCCATGTCTGACCTCATGTGATATGTTATAGTCAAACACACACATATTAAATATATTGTACCAACTTAACTGTAGTTTATATGTTTAAGTTCTACATGAAACATGAATGAATTTCACCTTTAGAATTGGGTCTCGTTCACCAGATATCTCAATATAGATTTCAAATTTTCCAAAATTAGTAAAAACTTTTCAAAATCCTTCTGGTCCTACGTATGTCAGATAAAAGATACTGAACCACTCACAGATTTTGCAGAATCAATGGAATAATCTCAACACATTAAAACAGTGCTGACATGGAACAACAGCTCAGTAAATGTTAGCTGTGATTAAGATGTTTCCAAGAACTGGTAGGACTTTTGTAAATAGAGAAAGGAATCTGTGGCTGAGAAGGATAAATTTGTGGCCGGAACTGAGATACACAGCAAAGCAGAGCCAAGGAAACACCTCAGCCTCCCATTACTTGAGATAATAAATTTATGTTTTAGCCCACTCAAGATATTCAATCAGTTGTGTCCACAGTATGCTAATACAATTTCATTAACAAATTGTTAGGTTAGAAGAAGATCCGGTTTTCAGACTATGAATTTATGTAAATTTAAAAGCGCAGGTTTAATCTAGTTGAAAGAAAGTACAATTCTAACTCTGAAGGAAGTGATGTACGCGTGGACTGATTGGTTAGTCAGGAAGCTCCATGCTCAGAGTTGAAGGCTAATCTCATTTGGGTCTAAATGGCCCCTACAGCCTCATGTGGTTGGAAGGTGATTGGCTCACAAGAACCTTGTAGCAGACCTACTGTAAGAAAGCAGAGTCTGATCTGAACAGGGAGGACACAGGCGCATGCTCTTGAAGGGTGACTCTCCCTCCCCGGTTCCTCCTCTTCCTCTGTCTGTTGGCCACCCTGACATGACCAGCTTTCCTCCACAGCAGGTTGCTCCATGATGCTCCTTCTGCCCAGGAGCCAACTGACTATGGCTTGAGTCCTCTAAAAACTGTGAGGCAAAATAAACCTCTCCTGCTTCGCTTCATGGGTTTTAAGTATTTGGTCCTCGTAACGAGAAAAGGGACTAAAACAAGGGCTAAAGCCAAAGAGAGAAGACATGGAGGATGCAAGAAAAGTCTGAGCTCCCAGGACTCATTAGCAAGAGGAAGAAGAGAAATCAGTGAAACAAGCAGGTATAAAAGAGGCAAAGTTAAATAATGCTTCAGGTACTGTCTGCAGACTAGCACATATTTTGACCCAGAGTTTTAGAGATTTCAGTCTAAGATCAATTAGCTCTGCTGCTCTAGGGTCCGTGCTGAGGCAGAACCCCATGGTGGGAGGAATGCAGTAGAGCAAACCACTCATATGGTGGCCAGGAAGTGAGAAACAAAAGGAAAAAAGAAGGATACCTGGCCCCAGAACCCCTCTCTTTTCCTCAGTCCCCTTTGAAGGCTCCCCAGTGAGTGACCCGAAGACCTTCCACTAGGGTCATCCTAAAAGTTCCACCACCTCTCAGTAGACCCAAGGCCTTGAACACATGCACTTTTCACAGCACTTGCTTAAGCCATAGTGCAAACCAAAAGACAATTCAGAAAGGTGTCAAGCTCTCCAAAGAAACACCCCCTCAAAGGAATTAATATAGTTGCATAAAAAACTAGGAGGGCATTGTAAGAAAAAGATAAAATAAAAACAAAGGTAGTATTAACGGGGTTATGATGACAAAAGCCAGATTTTCAAAGATGTGGGTTTGGGGGGCAGTGAACGGTATTGATAAAGCAGTGGTACGTCCTGGCAATGTTGGGGAGCTGTGGAAAGAGTTGTTCTACAACTTACATGGTTATGCTCCTCTTCTAGTCACATGAAAGATGGTACTTCTCAATGGTCTTGTGCTTGGGGAGGAGTCATGTGGGACTTTTTGGTGAAATGTTAAGATGGACACTTTTCTGGATTGAGGCACTGACCGAGCCAGTGATGATTTCTCTCTTTCCCTTCCTTCCTGTCTCTCTCTCTCTCTCTTTCTCTCTCTCTCTCTCTCTCTCTCTCTCTCTCTCTCTCTCACACACACACACACACACACACACACACACACACACACACACATAAACTCACAGTGGTAAAAGACAAAGTCTGTGCAAAAGACAAAATATTGCAGGCCCTCGATGGCTGAGTCACTGAATAGAGAATATCGACTGTCAAGGAGAGTCACCTAATCTTCCATCCAGTGAAGGCTAAAAAATAAACTTTTGGAAAGCCACTAAAATAGAAGAGCCATTTGTTACCACCACATACTCTCACCCTGCTCTTACTGACAGATAATGAAAAGATGAAGACTAGGAAAGTGGCAGAAGAGAACAGCAAAGGTGAGAGATTCTTTTGTTTTTGATTTGTCGTATTTTTGTGAGGAGTGAGAGAGAAGCATGTTTGATAGAAAAATAGAAGAGGCAGTACAGAGGAAGAACGTGAAGATGCTAAGGCAATATTGGAAAGGAAGCAGAATATACAGTAATATACAAGCCATGAGGGGAGTCTTTGCATTTCTTCCTCTAAGAAAAATTCAGACCCAGGATGAACTCTTAGCAGTTTGAGTTGCAGAGAAAAGTTGAGAGTGCCCACCCTCATCAGCCCATGCACTTGACTTCTGAGACAAGCAAGCAAAGTCTGGAACTTGGAATCCTTGGCATGGAGCAATTTCAAGCGATGACGAGTGTCTGCAACTGAAATAACCATGCATGCAATGATGGCCTTCGTGTATCAGCCCCTGGCAGCTGTCCAGGTAGGATGACTGGCAAGGACTGGTACACCCTACATTTTACTCTTGGTTAAAACTCTATAGGCATTTCTTAAACAGAATCATCAGTATTCAAGATGTAAATTCCCATCCAGAAAGGGTTAAAATTGTTCTCTTTTCTCCCCAGTTCTCTGTCCCCACCCCCACTGTTTGCCTATGTCCTTTAACTGAATTAGTTATTCCATTGCCAGGCCAGCTCTGGTCCCCTGCAGAAGGACACATGCTGTGCTCTGCAGTGCACTCGTGATGAACTTTGGGCCACACATCTGCTGGAGAGAAGAAACCCACATTCCCAAATGGCTGACATAAACTGAGGATTTGAAGTTCGTATCTTTGTGGCATATTTTTGTTAGATAGGCTGCTAGAGAATCAGAGAAGTACATTTAGTTATTGTTTCTTTATCTCATTACAGTGCATCCCAAGCTGTTTTTCTTTTCATCCACTTGATATTATTCTAAGATTCTGTTTCTACAAGTGACTATCGGGGCCAATGCCAGTGTGCACTACCCTCTACCCCTAAGCCATTGCTGTACCTAGTTTAAAGGCATGTCCTATGTACTCCCCTTGTTGCTGGGACAAAATACTCAACACCCACAACTGAAAGGAGAGGTTTATTTTGGTTCTTGTTTCAGTCCATAGTCAGCCAGCTCCGAGGTAGGACAGCATAGCAGAAGGGCATGGTATCGGAAAAGTTGCTCATGGCATGGTGAACAGGAAGTAGAAGGTGTCCAAGTAGGACCTTCCATGTCACACCCACAGTGACCAGTCTCTTCTGACCAGACCCTACCTCCTGATAGCACTTTAGCTACCGACCTCCTCGATCTTATTACCTTGCAAAAGCCTATCATGTGAGTGCATGAGGTTCTGGGGAATAACTATATAAAAACCATAACATGCTGAAAGTCCATCTCTAGGAGTTGCCACATTCCTAATTCCTAACTGTTTCAGTATTGCTGAAACTCCAAGTCCAAAGTCTTCTTTAAGGTTTAAGGCAAACTGTTAGCTAGGAGGCCCTGTAAAAAATCAAAGAGAAAGTTAAACACCTCTGACATACAATGGCATGGGATAAACATGCCCAAGATAGAGGCACAAGGAAATAGGACCAGCTGGTGATGGTGGCATACACACGTAATCCTAGCACTTGGGAGGAGAGTTAAAGGCCTGCCTGGGCTATATCTGAGGCCTTATCTCGAAAAAACAAAAATAATAAAAAGCAAAAAGAAAAACCAAAAGGACCAAAGCAAGACTGAAACCCAGTAGGGCCAACATTAAATCCTGGCATCCAGGGCAAACTGTGGTGAGGTGTGAACTCCAAGGCCTTGGATGGCCTCACCTCTGTGACATCACTATTGGTTGTAGTTCTCATGACTTCTTTCCTGGGATAGCTTTGCTCACTCCTTATGACTTTCTTCAGATGTTCCATGTTCCTGCCTTCTCCAACTCTCCAGAGTCTCCACTGTACCTTCAGCTTCTCTCTCACAGTTTCATGCTGTGCCCTCTCAGGAACATATTGTCTGAGTTCCTAGGCCTTCTGCTGAAATCTGATCCCACAACTCTTGCATTCCTGATCCCACAATTCTGCCTGAACCCACAACACTTGCATTCTGTGTGCCTATAAAAGTAGCACCTCAAGAATGACTCCAATGTCTGTTGCCAGCCCTAGTAGTAGCCAGATCCCCTTGAATCACAGTTGCAGAATCCCCTCAGTATCAGGATGGCTGAGAACAGAGTGGACCAAACCCTAGAGAATCACTGTCCAAGGTGGCCCATCTGGAGTAGGGTACCCTGGAACTCTCCTCAGAGCAAAGTGTTTCACTGTTATAATTATGAACCTTTAAAGGGTGGGTCCTTTCAGGTTCCTCATATGTTCCTTTTATCTTGTGCTTCTTTTTAATGCTAATCTTTTCAACAACGAAGCTGTCTTCTGCTTCAAATTTGTGGGCCCCAACTTAACCATAGCTTTCTTTTTGACCAAAATAAAAACTTTAATTCATTCAGCTGTAGTGTCTGCTCTTGATTTTCAGTGTAAAGCTGGCCAAAAGCTCCAGCTACTTGAATATTGGGCTGCTATAAAGTTTCTTCTACCTTAATTTCAGTTCCCCAGAAAAATCTCAGGACAGAACTAAATCTAGACAAATTTTCTGTCAGAGCCTAAGACATGCAATCTTGGGTCCAACTGTCAACAGAATCTTTTTCCCATCAGAAAGCTCCTGAGTCTGGTCTTTACCATTTGCATTTTATAAGCATTCTGGTCTTCAGAGCTCTGACCAGGTTCTCACCACATTTGGCTTATAATATTCTTGGGCTGCCTTTCTAACCAGAATTTCTAAAGCCTTCCAAACTCCTACCTAGAACTGGTTCCAAAGGCTTCTAAACCATGTCTCAGGTAGTCTCAAGACAGTGACCCCACTCCTCCAGTACCAAAATCTGTCTTACTTCCCCAATTGCTAGGACAAAATATCTCCATAACTTAAAGAAGGAGAGGTTTATTTTGGCTCTTGTGGCAGTCCATAGTTGGCATAGTCTGCTCTAAAGCAGAACAGCTTTGCAGTGGGGCACAGCAGAAGAAATGCTACTTACAGCATGGTGAACAGGAAGGAGAGGGCATCTCCCTCCGGAAAGGGAGATATAACCTCACAGGTCACACCCAATATGACCTGCATCTTCTGAACAGACCCCACCTCCTAACAGCAAGTCAGCTGTAAGTTCCCATAATCCAATCACCTTACAAAACCCCATTCTGTGAGTACAGGAGCATCTTGGAGGACATCTAGACATACACATAATGAGATGTATTTGTACAATTATACCTCTCCAAGCCTCTTTGACTTTCAGCAGTAGCAGGCAAATATTTCCTATAAAGGGTCTGATAGCAAATGTGAGGCTTTGTAGGCCGCATGTTCTGCTGTCACTACTCAATCTTTTGCAGCACAAAAGCACCCAGAGATAAAACCTACATGAAAAAGCACAGTTGTATTCTAATCAAACTTTATTTTCAAAAACAGCCAATGGGCTAGATTTAGCTCATGGGTTACTCTTGCCCCAAAGCAGCTTACAGTGTGGACTAGCAAGTTGACTTCAGGTGAAAAGACAGATGAAACGCAGTATCTTTTCATGTGTCTATTTGTTAGAAGAAAAAGAGAAAACTAAAACACTTTATTGAAGAAGAAACTTATGTGGTATTTTCCCCTTCTAAAATATTGCAGTGTAAATGTTTAGGTTCTTTGCAAGTACACAAAAAAGTTGAGGGGAGCAATAGAATTTAATTCAGAGAGGAGAGGGTTAAATAGCTAAAAATTGAAGGACAAAAGTATCACTTATCTGCAAACACAGCCTCTTCTTTAGAAACTGATTTACCCAGACATTGAATTGATTATAAGATATGTAGAGTAAAAACAAATTTGTTGACCTTCATTTCAGAGATCAAAGGTTAAATTCATACCCTGTAGGATAGTTCTGTTAAATCACTCCCAAGCTGCCTGGTGACATATTTTTTTAAAATATTTCCCTCCAACTTTATCAAGTGTTCTTTGTGTTCTGAAAACATGATTTGAAGTCCCAGCTGGAGTCAGGACCTCATGAGTCTTAGATAGCTGAAATTCTTCCAGCTATATCCAGAGGCAAATGGTTAGCTGGAAGAGACATTAATTGCAGGGGTTAATATCTCTGAGTCTAGTTATTTATTGAAGATTGAAATTAACATTTTATGCTGGATAACCAAGAGTTGCATGAACCACGCACAGATAAAGAGCTAAAATTGTCTATTTCAATGTCCTTGACACTGGGCTGAATAAATATGTCTTAGATAGCAGTGTCTGGCAGTGACTCAGTGTTCCCAATTTATTTGCTTCTAAGCAATTTGTCAGAGCAGAGCCCAAAGAGTTCAAAAGTTAGGAAAATTGCACACAAATTAGTTCAACACAATAACATTTTTAAAAACATAAAGTAAAATTTCCGTCTATTTAATTATAAACTTATATAAAACCTCCTAAAAGCAGTGCTTCACAAAATTTATTTCATGACAGTTTCACTAGTTCTTAGTGAAATGAAAAATGTTAAGACACTGCTGTATTTCATATCGCTAAGTCCATCTCATTTAAAGGACTGCTCTTAAAAAAAAAGAAAAAAAAATAAATAAAGGACTGCTCTTTAACCTGAAATATAACCTCTCTATTTGTATGTTAAATAATGAAACTACATTCATTTTATTTAATAATTAGCTAGCAGAAAATACATTAGCAACCATATATTAGTTTCTAGTATTTTGGGTTTTTTTTTTTTTTTTTTTTTAAGACAGGGTCTCTCTGTAGCCCAGGCTGGCCTCAAACTGACAGTGATCCTCCTGCCTCAGCCTCCTGAGAGCTGGGATTACAGGCTTGAGCCCCACACCTGGCTCCCTACTTGTTTTTAATCCATAATCCTACTATTTAGCGAGTAAGAAATTGAAACTATGAAAGGGTGTTATTGAAACTTTAATTTCTTCCATTTACTGGCTCAAGAGGCACCAACAAATATGTTTTTCTTCCATACACACTTCAGAAAACATGTGATTATGGCCCCCTATGAATCTAAAATATAAAAATCTAGTCTCTGCTTTTTGTGTTTTGAGGAAGGCATCTATAAGTTATTTGGTTGGTGTAGAATCGACATGGACATCTCTGGTTTGGTTTGGTTTGGTTTGGTTTGGTGCTGTACTGAGGATTAATCCCAGTGCCTTCATACTAATCTATATAGCCAGATCTTTTTAAATTTTGAGATAGGGTTTCCACAAGTTACTAAATTGCACAGGTTGGCCCAAATTTATGATTCTCCTGCGTCATTCTCCCAGAGTGCTGAGATTTCACTGACATCTTGACCACATATTTCCTACTGTGGCATGATGTTCAACCGATGATAATTTAGTCATTACAGTTTCCAGTAAAAAGTTTTCCATCAAAGCTTTGCCTCCTAGTCTACAAAGGGGGATAATAACCTGCCCAGTGTCATGATGGTGGTTGAGGGAGTAGATGAAACGATGTAATATACGAGTTACTCAGCATAAAATAAGTATGCAATGAATGTTTCATGCCATTATTTTAATTATATGTTAAAAAAAAGACCAAAATAGCTTATTTCATGGGATTCTTTTCCTAAATTATTAAGCTTAAATAAAAAATTCAATTGTCTAGATTGAAGACTAATCAAATAGTTGGAAGTTGTCTCTTGAAACCGTAATCTCCCATTTAAGATTTTGCTACTGTCTATATATGTGTGTGATCACAAAGGCTTGTACACTTTAAAATTGCTAAGCTATTATACTGAGAGCAGGGATATATCAGGTAAGATTCTGCTTCCAAATTCTCCTGCTGAAACACCACCACCAAAGAGGGTCAGATAAGGAAAGGGAAGACTTGAGTAGCTTCTGAGATGTCAACCCCCATTCTGATGAGCAAAGATCAGACCTGTGTGACTGTCAGGACTTCCTCCTCAAATAGGGTGATATCTTCTCCTGGGCAGGAAATAACCTGATGTTGACAGTTCCAGCTATTGTCAAGCCTGACTTGCTAAGTGAGAAAAGCAAGGCAGGACCACACTTTTATGATCCTCCGAAAAGGCCAGGACTGAGACACAGAGCATTTGTCTTTTTCCTTATTGTATGAACACTCCACCTAGCTTATCATGATTCGCAGTAACTCATCCCTCTGGGGTTGAATAAGCAGTGAGCTGGGGTAGAGAATCTTAAGTTTCCTTGAAAGCAAAGATTCTCCACTTTGGCAGGAGTAAGGGTAGATAGAGATAGAACTGCTCGCTAAAAACAAACACTTTTCCCCGAGTAAACAGAGTGGCCATTGACAACTACATTAAAGACAGCATGTAACTCGAGGGTGGGGAGAACTCCAAGAACTCCACTTGAGAACCCTGGTTTGATTGTTGAAATGAGGCATCATTCTTTTTTTTTTTTTGGTTTTAGTGTTTTTTTTTAATTTTTAAAAAAATAAAAGCACAAAGACATATTAACAAACAGACACAAATTAGCACAAAAGATAGTATAATCAAAACTGATCTACAGACAAGGTGACATGGACTCAACAGTGGTTATTGCTTTACCCATTGATATATTCGAAGTGTATATATATGAACCCAGATACAGACATGCAAAATTGGTCAGACAATTAATCTTCTCAACAACAGAAAAACACAAAAAACAAAAAAACCAAAGACAAAAAAAACAACAACAACAACAAAACACCAATAGTTGCTGCTTTGCATATTGATATCTTTGAAGTGTGTGTTCAGGATAACACACACAGACATACAAGATTGATCAAATAACCCGTCATCAATTATTATTAATGAGGCATCATTCTGTATATCAGGTGTCAAAGCATCTTTGGATGTAAAGAAACAAAAAAAACAAAAAAAAAACCACTCAGAGTAGACCACGAAAGGAGGGGTATTTCATGAACAATTTATGCAACATCTAGAATGCTCCCTCTCTGCCAAGACACAGGAACGTCTCAGGAATCCTAGGGCAAGAATTCTAGCCAGGCCTCATCTTCTGGAGTTTGGAAATAATATGGAGTTTGGAAACCATTCTTTCTATTTTCCAAGACCTACCTGGTAGTTCTCATCTCTTCTCACACTTCCATTACCCTGTGCTATGGTCAGAACCTCTACACCCAAATTCATACTTTGAAACCTAGTTGCTGCTGTGATGTGTGCAGTAGGCCCTCAGCACCCTGGACACTCACATCTGTAGGTTCAATCAGTTGTGGATAGAAAATACTTGAGCCAAACATTATGCCCATAATGAACATATGCAGACTTTTTCTTGTCATTGATCCCTAAACGAAACAGTATAACTATTTATATAGCATTTACCTTGTATCACGTATTATAAGGAATCTAGAGATGATTTACTTCAGGTTATAGCAGAGAATTATGTAGGTTATATGCAAATATTATGCCATTTTATATAAGAGACTTAAACACCCTAAATTTGTTGGTATCCACACTGTGGTCCTGAAAACAATCCTTGCAAACTGTGCACATTAGGAAAGGATTAGGGTGGAGGACAGCTGCTTTGCCCTTCTCCCCTGGGAAAACACTGCAGGAAGATACAGTCTTCAGGGTGTTCTTCACCATGCACTGAACCTTGGACCTTTCAGCCTCTAAGCTGTGAACAGTAACTTTCTAGTATTTATAAATTACCAGTCCAAGGTATTCTAGCATGACGCACCTTATGACCTACTTCACTTTTCTTTCTTTCCTGATTTTTGTCCTCTGAGCACCCACGTGGGACATGGACCAATAGTTAGTCTTCCTTTCCATCTTTCTCTCTATGCAAGTATTTACAGGAACTGGAATGCTCTTCTCCGACTGAAAGGTCCTGTGAGAAGGGATCTGGCTGCCTTAACTAGCCTAGGATTCCCCTGGGAGCCAGGTTACCTTATTTAGCACAAGCCATGGTGTGGGGCAAGTGGGGGCTCCTGAGTGTGCAAACATGACCACCTAAGGCGTTTATTCAAGTCATGGTGGGGGTGCAGCTACGGAAAAGGGGTCTATTGTGTGCTCTGGTCTCCAGGAGAGCAGGGATGAATTAATAATGGTCCTTTGCAAATCTGACCCCACTATGGAAAAGAAAACTAAAAGTCATGTCTACATAGAGGTGTGTATTCCTGAGTTTTTTTTTTTAAAGAGCAATGTATAAATTCCTGGTTCTACATTATGTCCAAGTCTTTCAGGAAACATGTCCAACAGTGGTTTGTGCCTGTTTCTTGCTTGTTTTATTTTATTTGGCAGCATAATGGAGATCAGTTTTCGAATAAAAGCCCAACTCTGTCCTTTGTACATTCCATTAAGCATTATAGGCTGTTGCTGTCCTTTCGACAGTCACACCCAAGCATGCTTCAAAGACTCCTTTTGTGGGAATGTTTTTGTTCACTTACACATTATGGTTTTTTGTAGCTATGGAATAAATGTCCCATTTGACATGAAATGAACGATTTAGGGGAGGTAAAATTCTCATACTAAGTCATTGTTTATATCATCAAACTGATAAAATTGCTTTTTCTTAAAGCTGCTTAGAAAAAGGCTGCTGAGAAACCTAAAACTGAAATATATCTTTGGAGAGGGGAGAAAGGTGGGAGAGATTGCAGAGCCAAAAGTCTGAGCCACGGCCTGCTCCTCATGAGTTGTGTGTCCGTAGGCAAGTCACCTAAGCTTTCCGGCCCTCAGCTTCTCTCATCTGTCCTAGGGGCGATACTTCCTTGAGCTCGAGTCCACAAGTTGGTTTGAGGAAATAAGTAACAATGTGCTCACAGTGAATTATTTTCATGATCGGAAAAGATGCATTAGAAAGTAGAAAACTAATTAAAAATCCTTCAGAAGCCCAGAACACTGACTAGAATTTCTTTTTCTCTCTGTGACTGTCTTCATGCATCCTCTAGCCTTAAGGCTGAAAGAACCATCTACATCCTTTGTATTAACTCAGCCCTGTTCACTTCCTCATTGTCTCTGGCCAGATCCTGTTGTACTTGTCTCCTCATTGGTTCTTGGGTCGTTCCCGCCCAGGTGGGTGTTCACCTTTCATGGACATTGGAAAACAAAATAAGCAGTATACATTAGCACCATTGTTCCTCAGACATTGTGCTGAACCATGACTTTAGGATAATGGCAGTAATAAAATAACAACAGCATTTCAAGTAGTCTTTTAAATACTAATATCAATGATGTCATTTGGTGTACACAGCAAACTCCAGAGGTACGTGCTATTATTTTTCTGCTTTATAGATTACGAACTGAGGCAGAGAGAGGTTAAGTAACTTGCCAAAGAGTGAACAGCCTCTTAGTTGTGGAGTTAGTCTGTATACCCAAAAGATAACTAGAGCCTCCTCCCTGAGTTTATAATCCATCTACCAGGAAGTTTGGATATCACATCCCACTAACCATAACACAGAATGTCACATTCCAGCCCAGTTCTGTGGGCAGAGGGAACTCAGATGTGAGCTTGATTATTTCTGTTTGGAAGGCTTCAAAGAGAAGTTAACAGATGCTTTGAACCTTAGGCATAGAGTTCCACTAAGCTGACAAGATCTCCCTTGATGCTACCCCAGCGGGACTCTAGGTATGCTTCTCGCCACAGTGTTCAGTAGCCATGAAGGCCAACATATCAGTGGATTGGAAGAAAAGGGGAGAAAAAATATCCCAGATGACTGGTAAACTACTAAGCGCTTGATAATACCTCAAACTTTAGCACTTCACTTTCCATCTGCACCCATAAACTCGAGGTGACTCGTAAAACCTGAGACCTTGGTGCCACCATAGCAAGTCAAGCTCATTCTGCGTGCGTACTCCAACCGCTAAGGGTACTTGCTAGGACATTGGGTTTAAGAGCCCTGAGACTGTCAGCGGCGCAGCGGCGTGCCGTGACTGCTTAGTGTTGCCTGAAATGGGCCCTGGGCCAGGGAATTGATGGCACACATGCAACATGTAGATGAGACTGAACCTGATCCGGTGTTTGCTGTAGAGGAGGAATGAGCACTCTGAAATGGAAAGCAGAGTGCTCAAAATCACTTAGCAGGTTAGTGACAGCGTTGCCTGGTTTCCAGTGCTCTTTCTATAACCCCTCAGCTCCTATTAAGTGCTAATCAGTGTTCAACAGGATCAACAGTGAAAAATTACTTTATGCTTAGTGCAGTATTTGTGTTAAGTGTATTCCACCTAATTCTTTGAAAGCTGCTGATGCATGTAATATAACTCTGTTCACTGGAATATCTGATTATTCAGAGCATTCCCTGACTTGGCTGGATAATAGCAAATAACCATCCCCCAGGCAAGTAGCAATTTATTCCAGACAAGAGAAAAGAAGACAGGTCAAGGGCTGCATTTTTTTGTGTGAAAGGCCAGTGACAAACATTTATGTCATGGTACTGTTTGCCAGGCTGACCTGGGCTTGTCAGTAAAATCTGACATACTAAAAGGCATTTGAAGGAATGATGGCTTTCTAAACAACAAGCTCAGCTAAGCTTAACCTTGGTGGCCAGATTTCATCATCTCTGAACATTCCTGAAATATGAGCTAATCAAGATGTGAGCCTGAAGGGACAAGAGAGAATGTAAAGGTAGAGAGAAGAAAAGAAAGGCCTTGGAGTTGGGCATCTGCATATCCAAAGGCCTGCTGGCCAAAAGGGGTGGCGTCCTTGGGGGGGGGCTCGTGCATTAGGGAGGAGATTAGAAGCAAATGCACCATCATGAAAAGAACCTGGACTGTGCTCGTCCATAGACCGTCCACTGAACCCTAACTCTGCTACTCAGGAAGTGAAGAGTCCAAACTGCAACGTTTCCCTGCAACCTCTCTGGGCCTCCGTTTCCTCAGCATAAGAAAGAGACAACACCTCTCTTTCAGGATGGTGTAAAAATGGAGTGAGGTAATTCCGTCAAACATCCATTCACAGTCACTGTCTCTTAGGCGGTGCTTGACAAATGGTTGGGTCATATAGATCCTTAACACATTGCTTCAATGGGTTTTGTAGTGAAAAACATTCTGGGTCAGGAATGAGATGTCCTATTACCAGAACCTGGAGTTCAGCAGACTCTTTTTGGGGATTCTTTCCAGGTCCTTGGTGTCCCAAAGAATTGGGCAAGACACATGAAAAATATAGCAATGTTTTACATTGCATTTCCTCTAGGCAGGAAAGAAGTTTGCTCTGCAGAGAGTGGTCACTGAGAGAGTTCACAGTGACCACAAGGTTAGTGGCAGGGGTCCTTTGTACCCCTCATTCTCAGGCTGATGTCAGATCCAGACTGATGTATAAACCTGCTTGATTTCAAGCCAAGACTGAAAACAGCACTTTCTGATTGGTCCCGGGTGCCGAGCTTGGGAATTGTGCTTTGCACATGTGTCCTGGATCCCTGGGATTGACAGCTCACAATCACTTGCTTATCAGTTTGCTGCACCCTAATCTCATGCCTCCCTCCCTGAGTCCTGGTCCTCACTCTGTCACCAGTGTACTGAGACCTTGGGTCCTCTGCCTTGTTCTCAGTAAGCATTAAGTAAACATTTACAGAATGAAGGAATACATGAATAAGAAAATCCAAAGTGGATTTTTACACAAACTTCTCAGGCCTCAGTTTTTTCTCATCTATCTAAAGAAGGCTGATTTCTCAGATCCCTTTTAACTGAATGTTCTTTTGGCAGCCATAGTTCAAACAGCTCAAAGCACCCACCATGCTTTGAGCACTGTCCTGAGCATGAGACAAAGTTGGTAAGACTCAGCCCTTGATCTCAAAAGTCCCTGGACTAAAATCACAGCTGCAGTCTTAATCCTGTCCACCCAGAAATCTCATAAGCTCCTACCTAGTAAGCGGACCTACTAGTAGATCAAATTCAGATTTGGAAATGACAAAGATGCAGGATTTCATCTTTTCTAAGAAAGGAAAGCAATTGTAAAATAAGAGCTATCTAACAGCGAAAGTGAAACCTGCGAATGCTCCCAGCCTGGGCTCATTCCCAAAAGCTTCGATCATAAACCCTGTCCTCTTACTGAGCTTTCAGTACTTTCAAATATGAATCAGGGTCTTCTAATTAGAGGGCTTAAGCTGGGCTATCAGCAAAGTCAGAATCCTCCATCCACCCTTGGCCAGCTCTGCAGTCTTCAAGTGGACCCCAGCTTGTGCAGAAGAAAAGGAGTGACGGGCAGAGGGTCCCAAGCCTAAATTAGGCACTTTCCCTGGCTTCTTATTCCATAAAGAGATGCCCTTGACCCCAGAAGGGGGCAAAGATGTCAGGAGCAGAGAGACAGTAACACTCATAGGATGAGAGTTCAGAAAGAACTAGCACAAGCTGGAAATAATTGAAGTGTCTTTAATGCTTCAAATATGCCTGCTTTTGTTTGTTTTTTTAATCTCAACAAGTCACAGACACTGAATGGTAAATCAGATTTCTGTTTCCCACTCTTTGATACTCCAGTTTAAGAGGAGCTTTTACTTGGCTTTTAACGATGAAACTTCAGAAAGCCCTAACTCTATGCCCAGGAGGCAGGGAAAGCAGCTGAGTGAATGGGCCTGACCATCTCTGTTCACAGAGGAGGCAGGAACCAGGAAGTACGTTAAGGTAGGGATTGGGAAGGTAAATTTGCTCGAAGGGGATAAAAGCAAGATGTTATGAGACCAGAGAAGTAAAAGGGTCCCATTTTGTAATTGACATGAGTGCCAATCAGAGATCATGGTAGGTTTCTAAGCAAAGGATGGGCATTAGGAAAATTCTGTTCATGAACAACCCTTCTAGTACCTCTTATGGCCACAGATTAGAATGAGTGGACTTACTAATAGATCAAATTCAGATATGATCAGATAGAGTGTGTTGTCCATTTTTCTTGTTGTTTTTTGAGACAGGGTCTCACTATGCAGTTCAGGCTATCCTTGAACTCACTATATAGCGCAGGCTGGCCTCAGACTGACAGTGATCTTCTTGCCTCAGCCTTTTGAGTGCTGGGATTATAGGCATATGCCACCACGCCTGGCTGTTGTCCATTTTTCTAAGCTATGTTTTACTCAAATATCAAGAACATTTTCAGTGCTTTCCTATATACAGTGGTACCTTGGTTTATGAACTTAATTTGTTTTGGGATTTAGGGAAGATGGCTGTAATGGGTTTATAGGGAAGATGGCCATGGTCATGTTTGTCACCTGATATGGAGTTTGCAAAGCAGAAGCAAAATTTTGCTGAATACTTTTGTTTGTGAACCAAATTATTTGCAAACAGAAGCATTCATGAACTGAGGTATTATTGTATTTAGTTGTATATTCATATATTCAACAAATAATTATTAAATACCTAGGATGTGCTCATCTTCCTGAGAGATACATGAAGGAAGAAACTGTTGGTCTCATCAGAATAAATATATAAAAATATGACAAAAAGAAAAAGGAAAAAGGGCAGTTTACTGCTGAGGCATACAGGAGATACTGTATGTTTTTTGTAACTTTTTAAAGAATTGTCTGAGTTAACAATGTCTGGATAAACCAGGTGGAAGGAAGGTGAGGCTGGTGGACAGATTCTACTCAGGCTTGGAGGCAATACTGGCACTGACTTGAAGGAAGGCATGAGAAGAGTTTCTGTGAACTTGTCCAAGATGGAACTTTGCCAATGGTCCCCTGGAAACAAAGAAAAGGCGTACAGGATCTTGGAGACAGAGCTCAGCACTTAAATGAAGAGTTTTAAAAAAGGGATCTGGCCCCAGTGTTCGGGGTGGACTGGAGACAGGAGAACTGAGGAAAGAGAGGTCAGTTGGGGGCTATACCAAAGTGAAGAAATAGGCCTGGGAGGGGGGTCAGGCAAATTCTATCATACCGCTGGGTTCCCACTGGCCCTTTGAACTCTTCCAGAGCCCAGCCTGCTGTTCAAGCCATCCAAAGAGCAAACTGGACACCAGACGCCAAATCCCTGCTTGTGCCAGGAAATGAATACTTTGGGTGCCTAAGAGAAGCCTGGAGAATAGAACAAAACCCCGGCAAAGTGTGCTTTCCATCTGCAGCCCACATCCCCGGCAGCCAGCCCACCATTGTGGAAAGGGGGAATTAATGAGACGCAGACGTCCAAGGCCTAGCCTTATATTATTCATTTTTCTTGGAAATGTCTGAGGTTCTGTGATCCTTCTCTATTCCCATATGCCATACTTAGTTTATATTTTGACAGGCCCAGGGCTGGTTGCTTGGGCCAGCATCCAGTGTCTCAGTCCATGCCGGGGGCAGGTCCCGCAACCTGGCAGGGTACCATTTGCAGGTGTCATCAGTTAGCCCCAGGAACCCAGTTTTCTGGCACTAATCAGGCAGCAGGAAACCAGAAAAGGAGGCATCTTTTAATTTTTTCTTTTTTTTAATTTGAAAGCAATGAGGGTTTTTCTGGGGTATCGAACTAAATTAAATTTCTGAGTTGAGAGGTCATAATTTTTATTTGTTCTGTAAGTGTTCCACTACCAGAGATTCCCCACAATAAATTTCTCCCTCTAGATGACATCTTTTGCTTCATTTTCCTGAATATTCTGTCATTTATTCTGTTACCCAGTAACCTATACCCAAGATTCCCTGCTCTAAACCAGAAGTGTCTTCTCTTTGTATACCAGATAGCACTCCCAGAGTGAAGATCACTCTCCACTCCTGCAAAGACAAGGTGTTTCTTTGGGGCTTTTGGTTTATCTTCCTTCTTTGTTAAAAATAGTGTCAGAAGCCACAAATTTTTTAATTACCCAACTAATGAAAAAGGGATTTCTGAGAATATATCAGCACATACTTTTCCAGAGGCCCTGTACTTCAGTCAGTGTCATGATGTCACTCCTACTCCTGACTGTCCCATTCTGTTTGACGTGGTTTGCTGCCCTGGCCTTGTTTACTAGTGTCTAGTAACAGCAGGTGTACTCTCCCAGTGATACCTTTTGAGAGTGCCTCCCAGCAGGGAGTAGCATAGTACTGACTTAGAAATGTTTTGAAAAGCATTTTTAATAACAGCCCCAAATGGATATTTGAAAATCAATCTATTTCCCCTGTGGCTTGATCCTGTTCCACCAAATCCTCCCAGTATGGAGACACAGTCTCTCATCATAGTTACTGTAGCCCCTAGGTCTACTGGTCTGTTAGACTCCCTGCTGCCTAATCAATGTTACCCTAATCAATGCTCGGACAACAGCCCCCATGCCACACCTTCCTCTGTTTCCTCCCCTCAGTGGATGCCCAGAGAGAACAGAATTTTGGAGTTGGATTTCTTTCCAGATGGAACACTGAGTTCTAAGAAAAGCATGGTGTCCCCTTGGTTTTTGTTTGGTTGAACAGCATAGTACAAGGAAATGTGACTTTTATGAACCCTACAAGCATTTCCAACTCATTTTAGTCATTGTCCTTAATATTTTCCTTCTTAAATATGACCAAGTACTGGACAAGTAGCAAAAATTACAGACGGCTTATGTGTGTAAAAGCTGACAGATAACAGAAGATTTAAATACCAAATATTCAGCATACAACCCATCTAATGCATAAAATTAGTGCCTAGTTCTCCAAAGAGTGGTCACGGTCACACTGCGTCTACGTGAAGTTCCTCTCTGGTGCCAGTCACTCGGGGCCAGTGAAAAAGATTTATGTTCCATAAACTTAGAGACTAAGTCTGTCAGTTGACAGGACCTAAACAAAATCATAAACTTTGAAATTAGACAGACTTGGATTTAAATCCTAGGGTTTGTAATTTATTACCTGAAATCTCAGCCCCGTTGAGTTGTGTGAGCCCCTTAGCCTAACTTTGTAGCCTGTTTTTCCTCATCTTGAAATGTGACTAGAAGTAACTATCTCAATAATGTTGTTGAGGAAATTCAATGAGATTGTAAACCTGAGTAATCACTAGCACAAGGCAAGCACTCAGTAATTGGTAGCCACTATTATTATGCCTAACAATATTAATTGTAATATGATTAATTTGATTAGCAATAGTAATTATAATAAGAAGCAGAGATAGCCGGAATTTGTGCACTCCTGTTCAAACTTTATGTGTGGTGTAACTAGAACTTTACTCCTTCACATAACATTAGGAGTTGCAGTAGATAGGCCTTCATGCCTTTTTAGGGTGGTACATAAGGGTTAGAAGGAAGAAATGGTAGAAGTATGTTTGGTTAATTTTGTTGCATCCAGTCCAAAGTACCTTTAATAAACCAAAAATTTCAGGCACTTACAAGATTTTACACACTAATTTCAGCTTAATTTCCAATCCTATGTAAGTTAATGTTAACAGATCTCTTTTTAAAAAAAATTAAAATGTTTATTAGTACATGTTTGCAGTAGTAATATTTATGCTCCTAGCCTGGAGTTGGTGCACTCACCTAACATGTCTTAATTTCTCTTTCATCCCCTTTCTCTCCTTCCCTCCACTCTATCCATCTCTTGCTCCCCTTCCCCTTCGAGAAAGATCTGTCTCCCCACTTCCTGTTTTCTATCTGTTAGTTTGCTCTTCATTTGCAATTTGGGCTCCTCATATAAAAGAAACCATGCAATACTAAGGTTGCATGTCTGATTTACTTCACTTAACAGCAGAGTTATATAAACTTTACAAAAATATAAAAACTAATTCAAGACATTTCATTCATTTGTGCAGCTTCTACCAGTGGCAACCAAAATGACATAGGAACTTTTAAAAAGAATTTTGAAAATGTATTCTACAATTCTCCATTTTAAAAATTGGAAAGACAACTAAGGAGAAAGATGGGGGGAGAAACAGAACAAAACAATGTGATAGTAACCCAATGGGAAAAATAAAAGCAAAGTTGCAGCAATGCGTGGGAAAATGCTGCATGCATGTATAGTACCATGACTTATTGAAACCTTGATAACTGCATTTTAAATATTTTAACAAGGTCAGACCTCCCTTCAACCCAAGCCTGGGTACCCTGGTGGGTAAAGCAGGACAAAAGGGAGCCACAGTTGGTCACATGGTTTTGTAGCCAAAAAACATAGACAAAACAGCTGTGGTGAGGGTCTCTTTCATCTTTTTCTCCATGTTTAGGGCTCTTTGACCCACAGCTCCCACTCCCCAGCCTCAGTGACTGCTTCAGAGGGAGTGATGTGAAAAAACTCTAGTGAATGACAGCCAGGTTCACAGTTTAGCTGAACTCCGTGGGGAGAGAAATTTGGACTTTTCGGCAAGACCTGAAAATTAGAAGGTGTGCTGCTGCTACTGCCCGAGAATCAGTAGACTGAAGCCAACAACAGCAGAAATAAGAAACAGAGAGAAACCGAGTCCTGATAATCCCTTTGAGTACTGAACCCAGCTGTGCCCAACCCTGTTTTCCAGTTTATGTAAACCAGTGAATTCCGCTGTTCTTCAAGCCAGTTTGGGTTAGGATTTTGTTACTTGCAAATTAAAGTGACCTAATGATATAAAGATCCAGTATCAAACATAAACAAAAAAGTCAAGAGAAAGCTTTTTTTTTCCTTTTCTTTTTCTTTGTACTGGGAATCGAAGTCAGGACCTCATGCTTAGCAGGCAGGTGCTGCGCCAAAAATTCTAACTTTAAACCAAGTGTGGTGGTGCACGCCTATCGTCCCAACACTCTGGGAGGCTGAGCCAGGAGTTCAAGCTCAGCCTGGGCAAGCAATTTAATAAGACCTCATCTCAAAATTAAAAATAAAAAATGAAAGATAAAGGGCGGAGATTGTAATGCAATGTGAAGGTCCTGTGTTCAATCCTAAGCACTGAAAACCAAAACAAGGCAAACAAAGCTAACTGTAAATGAGGCATAAGCAAATGCAGCAAAGTTCTACATCATTGTTAGAGGAAGGACTACAACAGCCTCTTGAGTCTAGAAATTTCTATAAATTATTCCATAGAATAATAACAAACTTTCACATAAAAATAATTCAACCAAGAAAGTATCCAGTTCCTTCTATGTGGTCATTTGTGGTCAACCAGGGAGTTTCAAGGGAGAAAGTAGAAAAGATGTTTGAATTCAAAATGGTGGTTCTGGCGAAGACATGGAGCGGGACTGGAGGGGTCTTTTTAAGAAGTCAGCTGGGGAGACAGCTGTGTCCTATGTGTCCTGTGCGGAAAAGCAGTGAAGTAGCTCACTGAACACTAAGATACTTGCAACAACTGAATTATGTAAAGCTTCTGTGACTTCTTATTTGAGAAGTTTTCCCAAACTTGGGAAGAAGCCCTCAGGGCCAGAAATAAAGGGGTGTGATTCTTCTAACACAAGCAGAAAGAACTCCGAAAGAACTCAGACAAACAAGGAATTGTAGTTTTATGAAACAAGGACTGTACAATGCAGGTGCATTAGAAATTTGGAAGCAGCAGAGGACAGTGCATTGTTTGTTCAATTCCTGGTAGAAACCCTGCCCTCAGAATTATTTTTAATCTTATATGGCAATGTATTTGCCGGAAAAGGGCTTTGATGCAATGTTAGCATAAAAATCACTTAAAACAAGCACAGCTGAGAAGAATCTGGGACCTTGGAAACCTCTTTGCACAGCCACAGGGAGCGCAGTGCCTGTCCCAGGCAGGGAGGATGCAGGGTGTTGGCAGGCTCAGCGCCGCGAGACAACGGGGGCAAAAGCCCACATTTTTCTTTACATTAAGAGCTCTGCACTAAGACCCACACTCATTTGAAATATGTATTTAAAGTGTCTGGCACTAGTTAGCTCTGCTTCTTCTGGGTAAACATAAGGAACAGTTTAAAAAACAAGCCAGGATTAACTCAGGCCAGAACATAGGCAAATACCAAGGTTTGGGTCTTTGGGCAGGACATTTACCAACCTCAGAAGACCTGGGAAGCAAAAGGAATCACTCCACTCCCAAGTCCCCTCCCATGCCATAAGATAGCTTATTTGGGTATCCTATACTAAAATTGTGCTTATTAGCAGGAAAGCATTTCCAACAATCCTCACTTTATGTGGTAAATAGGAGAAGTCTGTCTCTGTGTTGAAAAACGTGATATCTAAAATGAAATGGGCAGTTCAGTTAAAAAGCTGAGAATCAGAGCCAGGTGAGGTGGTACACACCTGTAATCCCAGCACTCGGGAGGCTGAGGCAGGAAGATTGTTTTGAGTATGAGGCCAGCATGGGCTACAAAATGAGCTCAAGGAGGACAGCCTGAACTGCAAGGTGAGACCCTGTCTCAAAAAAAAAAAAAAAAAAAAGCTGAGCATCAATCCGAGAACAATCCTAGTTTCTAGAAGATTTCAGGCACTTGATAAATACATAAATGAATAAAAACATGAGCAAATAAAGGAATCATAAAACAAGACCTGAAAAATAACCACCTGGAGAGGTTTTAGAATTGAGATAAGATCAGTCCATTGAGGACAGATATTCACGGTGTCCCCATTTGCACAAGTTGAATTGGGAAGTACTAAGGAGAGATGGTACAACTTTGCTCCTGTTCACAGTGCTTACCATACACTTGGGAAGAGAAGAATGTTATGCAGATGGAGACTAACACTGTAAATTAGTCCATATTGATGAAATAAGGGACACAGGGAATACATTTTACAAGGACTCAGGTTCTGAGGGCTGATGGTCAAAGGAAGTTGCTCATAGAGTTGACATTAGTTGACATCAGTGTGGCAAGTTTTTTTATTGTAAAGAGAAAAATACTAACAAAACAACAACGAAGACAAAAACAAAAACAACACAGAAACAGCAAAAATAATACATGACCTCAAACAAAATGACACTAATTATGGTTGTAGCAACAATGGTTGCTACACTACATACTATTATCTTCAACAAAGTTGTTCAGTCCACCTGATGTAAGAATGCGAGATTGATCAAACAATCGAAGAAAATAGCAAGTAACAAAAAAAGACATTGGAAATGACACAGAGCTTCACCATACAAGATGGTAAGAATTCAGCAAAGGTTTTATATTGCATGTTGTTGTCTTCAAAACAGTCATTCTGATTACCAAATACAAGCATGTAAAAGTTTGCATCCATGGCTAGAAGCCAGTGTAGCATAGCATGGGTTGTCCGAAGTAAATACAGTCATGTGACATGTTTGGGGCCAGCCTAGCATCTACGTATCTGTAATCTTTCCATATCTCTTCAATTTCTGTAGTACTTCTGGTTCATAGCCTCATCTCTTGCCTGAATCGAAGCCTCCAGCTGAATTTCCATGAGTCTCTTTAGGTTTATCTCTTCTGATTTCCTTGCTCTTAAGTCAACAAGAGTGATACTTTATCTTATTGTTTGAGACAGGGTCTCATGTTAAGTTCAGACTGGCTTTAAATTCACTATATAGCCCAGACTGCCCTCACACTCTTGGCAATCCTCCTGCCTCAGCCTCCCAAGTGCTGGGATTATAGGCATAGGCCACCACACTTGGCTCTAGGAGTGTTGTTTTAAAAAGGCAAATCTTATCAGTTTCTTCCCTTGGGTAAAGGCCTGTAATAGCCTAACTCACAAACACTCAGATCCAACTGGATCTGCTCCTTGTTTTCTCCCTCTCACTCATCTTTCTAAGTCTGTCTCTGCCCTCCAGATGTTATGACCTTTCTTCAACTCTCCTTGGGCTAGGCCTTGACACCACTGGGCTTCACACCTTATCGTATCCATCAGGAAAGTTTTCCTGTGCTTCTCCCCTGACAACTCTTATCCCCAGGGCAGGTTCCAGCCTCAGTATCCCTTCCTTCACAAAGCTTTCAGGACTTCAGACTCCAGGGCACGCTCCTCCGTGGTTTTGCACAGCACCTTGGAGTTCCAGCCCAGAGAACTTGGGGCACTGTGTAACTTAACACTCCACCTGCCTTTGCACCTTACAAAGACAGGCAAAAGGCCTGTCTGCATCGCAGTCTATTCTCAGCATGAATACAGTATCTGTGATGAAGGTATGATATATGCATTATGAAAATGTCCCAGCCAAGCACGTCAAACTGTACAATTAATATGTGTTAGCAATAGTAATAAGGACTCGAGCAGTCCCTCCAACAGTACAATGTCCTGGGCTCGTTTGATGTTTGCTAAAGTTTCGTTGAAGAAATGGATGAATGGATGATGTACAAATGAAGCAACTGAAGCTTGTGGAGGGCTTTAAATGAAGGCTGAACATTCTGAATTTTACCTTGAAAGCATCTATTGATTAAACAATTTTAAATACAAAATATGACAAAACATGACATGATGAAACATATTCCAAAAAAGGATGGATATAACTGGTTTTGTTTGCTTTTGTTTTGCTTTTGCTTTTTGAGAGTCTCACCATGTACTTCAGGTGGGCTTGCCATCACTCGGTAGCCCAGGCTGGTTTCTAAATTGTGGGAATCCTGCTGCTTCAGCCTCCTGAGTACTGAGATCACAGTCAGGTACTATTACACCCAGCAATAAATATAACTGATTTTATAGGAAGGGAGATTTGAAGGAAAATTTGAAGGAAAAAGGAAATCAAGTTTTGTTCCACAAAAAAGGGTGTGAAAAAGATGTGAAATCAAGTAAACAGTCTAAAAATATTTCTTAGCGAATATACTAATACTTGAAGGTTGTAAAGATTAAGTTCCACCCAAAATTGGTCATTAGATCCAAGGACAGGCAATTCCCCTCAGTGCCACATACAACTGTAGAACACGCTTCACCTAGAAACAGGGACCACCAAGCCCCACAGACAATTTGACAATGGCGCTTTCCACACTGCTTTATCTGGGATGAGGTATAATGAAAATTCGCAGTTGAGTTGCGAAGATGGACATGCTCGTGTTTGACTCCACTGGCAACCGAGTGCAAACTAGCAAGGTGGTCCTCTACATCCTGAACTTGCGAGGCTGAGCTTTGCCCTCCCAACAACACTAAAAACGAAAACAAAAATGTAAAACTGCCACCATTGTTCTACTGCTGTGTATCTGTTAAGTACCATGGATGCCGAGGGGGACAAAAGACCTAGGCAGCCTGCAAATGCTGGAAAAGTCAAAACATAAGTTGCCTCCAAATACACTGACCTGAATGATTCCCAAGCCTTGTTCTGCATTGAATCAAATACTGTTTGGATTATAATATTGAACTAGGAGTAACTTGACCCACACTATTAAGATTATTAGAAGAGTGGAAAATTGCACAACTGAACATTTTCTTTGTCTTTTGAGCTTGAGGCTCATAATTTGTAGAGATCACTGTACTGGCTTGGATGCTGATAATTTACTAAGTGTTGACAGCTTCTTCAATTTCGAACAAGATGGAAAAGAAGTCTCAGTCACTCTCAGGGGAGTGATATAAGTTAGGCAGGCAAAGACTCTGACATAACATAGACAAGGTGTGGCTGTAAAGTAACGACAGGGAATTTTTTAAAACAAAAATACCAGAACTTACTGTTCAAGGGAGCTGCTCTGCAAATCCATTACCTCAAGGCACGGCACAATTATTTCAGAGATAGGACTATTGCTCAGTTTTGGAAGCTGTATTCAGACTCTGAAAAGTAATGTAGTATAATGAAACAAGCATACATTTGAATTCTGAATTCTGACCATTGCCATCTGCATGACCATAGGCAAGTTTCCTAATAAATCAGCTCCCCATATTTCTTCTCCTTTAAGATAGAGGTAAGATACAACTTTACAGTCACTTAAGGATCAATGAGACTATGCATAGAAGTGCCAGTCTTGGGTGATTTGTGATCAGGGGCAGCCAACTCTTAGTTATCGTCATTTAAGTTTAGTTTTATGCCTGTGGGGTAATGTCAGAATTATTAGGATAATCATAGAATTTTTTGACCATCAACAGAATTACCCACCTTAAATACTCCCTGTATAAGTTTCTTAGGACTACCATAACCAAGTACTGCATTTTGGGTGGTCTTAAACAACTGCACCTTAAATCATTACTTCTACAAAGACCCTATTTCCAGTTAGACATGAATTCTGGGAACCCTATTCAACCCTGAAGAATCTCCAAAATCAAATTGAAAGGACAAATTTTTTTATTCATGTAAAAATCACCCAGTTCAGCTTTTATAAAAACTAGCCAAAAATAAAACCCAATAAAAAAGAATTTCATATATGCTTCAGGTGATGGGATCTGGCAGCTTTACAGGGAAATGACTTAGCTATTGTGGTGATTAATTTAAGCCCATAATATGTGAGTCTGTGTGTGTATCCTCATGACTTTACAAACTTCAGCTCAGTCACTCTTTGGTCTCACCACTGACACTGGAATGGAGGGTGTGCTCATGTGTGGATACGCTTACCAACCAACATTCATCTCAGGGGGAGTAGAAGAGCTACTCTTCATGGCAACTGCTGCCAGATTTTGGGGTGCTGAAGCCCCCTTCTGGGGGGATTTCTAGATTTCTTTCTGTACTCAGAAAAGAGTTGGTCAAGACAAGTGCAAATGATCGCAAAGTTTTATTAAAGAAAGATAAGAGAAGAAACAGGTTGTGTAGAGCAAGTTAAAAGTAGGAAAAAGGTACCCACTACAGCGTGAAGGTGGGCACCATGCAAGGGGGAACAGAACAGCAAACATTCAAGGTGCTCTGTCCTTTCTGTATCACCCACTCCTGAGGCTGATGTCAAGTCTAGACCATCCTATCAAAACTCGGCATGAGCTCTCCCCAGAAATCTACATGCAGGGCTTTGGGAACTGCCCTATGTGTGTGTCCTGGGATTTCATAATTAACAAGTCCTATCTACTTCCCCAGCCAGCTTTGTCATGCCCTAATCTCCTGCCCCACTAGGATAATAATCATGAAAGTGGAGTCCTCCTCTAAATGTGATCTGGCTGGAGACTACTGAAGCTAGTTATCACCCCTTCCTTTCCACTCTCCAACCTTTGTGTAGTTATACAGTTTGCACTTGCAGAAATACTGCAGACTTCTTCCTCCCTCCCTCTCTCCCTCCCTCCTTTCCTTTGTTCCTTCCTTAATAGATAGGGTCTTGCTGTATAGGCCAGGTTGGCCTTGAACTTGTAGCAATCCTCCTGCCTCAGCATCCACAGTGTCCCATCACATCTGTCCACAAATTTTTACAGATGATTATACTTATTTTGATTCAAACAGAAAGTCCACGATGTTTTCCACCCTCGGGTGAAATCAGTCCACTGAAAAAGTAGATTTTGGATGGACACAGATGTCTAAGAAGACTGGAATTTCTGTAGAGCTGTAATTTTCAAATGGTGGGATTTTTTTTTCTATAGCTAACATTGTAAAACCATCTCTTAAAAAACGAAAGTAACGATGCAAGGACTCCTAGGTTTCTTAGCAAATGAATATCTGAAGATGGCAGAGGCCAAAGACTGTGCAAAAAGAAAAGCCCAGGAGTGAACTAGAACCTGAGGGAGAAGAAAATGGTTGCTTTAGGAAGGACTATAGAGTTAATTCCCCTACAGAGATGGGGGAAGCAACCAGGGTTGCAGGGAGTTTTCAGTCACTTGGCAGTGCTGCTACTCTCTGGTCTGCACAAAATCTTGAGCTTCAAAGCAATGTCCTATGTAGATACAATGACCCCATGCTGTGGGAAACTTCATATGCCCTGAACTGCTGAGCCCAAAGAGAAGGTATAAATCTCAAAGGCTGCACAGTCCTAATCTGAGAAGGCTCTCACTGTCACCCAGATCAGCCTACCATTTCTGGACTGCCTGCACCCAAATCTAGGGAGTCCAAAGAGATGTTTTTAGAGATTCTATAAAGTGAGCCAAACAGGTATTCTACAAGCAGCAATAGGGTGTTTGAGACCAGGCTATGTGGTAGATTACGGGGGGCCTGGCTACAATGTGACTTAAGCCCTCCACAGTCCCAAAGTTCATGCGACCTTGCTAGGAGCAGCCACGTGCCACCTGCCTATGGATGGAATGGTAAAAGCCCACAACTCTTAAGGTAAGAAAGCATCTGTTGAAGACACTTGTCAAAATAAAGGCGTTTGGGCTTAGAGAAAATCCGGTTCCTCGTTAAATTAATTCTTGTCCATTTATTTTCTATAGTTACTGTCCCATGAAATGCTTGCTGTCCCTCCCCCTGTGCTTCCTGCTAGCCAATAAAAGTGAGCCAACCATGGAGGTAGCTGAGCCAATGCACTAGAGGAGAACTCCTGCCAGCCCCTCTTGTACCCTGAAATTCATCTCTTTGTCTTCCTTTATCCTCTGTCATCCCTTCCACAGGTATCCAAAGGTCTAATCAGTCCTCAGTGACTGGTGCCCAGAAAAGGGATTCTGGGACCTGGAAGGGAAGACCCACTGGAGTGGGCAAGGAGCAGAAATAGACATCAGGGAACTCTGAAGAATGAATCCAGAAGCCAGCTGTTCAAACAGTGAAAGTAAGCCATTGTGCTATGGAAAGGTTTTCTTAACGGAATAATGGGGCAGAATTTGTTAGTAGAGGAGCAAAGATCTATGCAGTTGCTGTGTAAGTTGTTGGAACAGGCAGGGGTCCAGATCAATAACCACTCCCTTTCAAAAGTCCTGCAAGCTATTACCAAGCATACACTATGGTTCCCGCAGGTGGCAACCTTAGACAAAGAGAACTGGGATAGAGTGGGCAAAAATTTGAGAAGAGCCCATGCTAGGGGAAATCAGATTGTCCTGGACATCCCTTCAATGTGGAGTTTGGTGAAATCTGTATTGGAACCTTTGTGTGCTTCAGTAAGTGCCACAATTGTGACTGTTCCCACCCCATCAGGGAAAAGGGAAAGATCAGGAAGAAAGTAAAGAGATGCTTTCTTGGCCTGCACCTCCGGAATTTTTAGGGGCTGATAGAGTACACCCCAGGCGGTGGTGTGGTCATCGTTAGGGGTGATGGTAACAGAGGTGGTGATGGTGACCGTGGCCATGGATTGGGACCTGGGCTGGAGGGAGCCAGGTGGCTGCAGTGGGCCAGCAGCAGAGCCATGTAGCAGAGAAGCGTCTTCTCCCTCTCTGCATCCCAGCCACTAGGGAGGCTGAGGAGGAAAGATTGCTTGAGTGAAGGCGTTATAGGCAGCTGAATTAGATAGAAATATTGTAGGCAGTCAGACAGGGCTGGGCCCTCGAAGGAGCCAACAGACCTGAAGGAGTCAACAGACCCCCACAGGAAAAGCCCCTGATCTGTATTCATGCCCACTTGCTATGTGACTTGCTTCCCCATTTGATCCCAATCCACTCAGTCTTACCTGGACAATTATACCTGTAATCTTATTGGCTGACCATAGTTTTCTCCATCTCCCCTACCTTGGACCCGCCTCACCTCATGGTTTTTCTCTATAAAAGTCCCTGGAAAAGACAGTCGGGGGGAACCCACTTGGGCCCCCCTTCTGTCCCTGTCTTGGGCAGAACCCTTCTTTCTCTCAATAAATATATTCTACTCTTAACCTCTGTTGTTCCTAAGATTCATTCTTCGGTTTTAGAGAACACGAACTCGTCTGATATCATTCAGGTTGGGAGATTTATTTTCCTGTATCAAAGGGACCCCTTACGCTGGGACTCTTAGAGTCCATTTTCGGAGTTCTGCATATGGCCCCACAAGACGTTAAACATCTTACCTGCTCCTGTCTGTTGGCAGGTCAATATCTCCATTTAATGTGCAGCTGTAGGACCTTGCCACAGAACAGACAGGCAGAAATGGGGCAACTGGAAGACCACGTATTACCAAAGCTATGCTGCTAGGAACAGGACTTTATGCAGATCTTATGAGGCAATTGACTTATCCTAATGAAGCAGATGAATGAATATATTTGATAATGAAATGGACATGGGTTACAGTTCCCCAAGAGAGCTGTCCAGTTCAGTCTTTTACATATTTTACAGGGATCCCAAGGGCCTTATGTTCATTCAGTTCCTCGCTAGATAGCAGGAAGCAGGCTACTGCCAGATTCCTTTCACAGTGGCTAAGGTTATAGTACTACAATTGGCCTTTGGGGATGCCAATAAGGACTATCAACAGATCCTTGGGGCAATCAAGGCCACAAAGAATCTTGAAAGTTATTTAAAAGCTTATCAAGATGTAGGGACCAAATGTTATAAAAGTTCATTGCTGGCCTAAACCATGTTAAGTTTTACAGAGGGGGATCCCACAAACACTTGTTAGAAGAAAAAGAAGGTCTGAGGAGGTGACAGAAGTTATAGAGATGACTGAACCAGAAGCTGAATGAAAGAAGAGAGCGTGCGATTGCTAAAATTCTTAGGACAGAACAAAGCACGGAAGAAAATATTGTATATTGAAGGATAGTTGGGATAACTGTACTACCGAAGTCTAACGGTTTATTGAAAGGAACACTTAATGCCTATGTTTTTCTTTTTGACTAATTTTGCATGCTTATATCTGGTAATCTGAACGATGCATTTGAAGACAACAATATGCAATATAACAACCATTGGTGAATTCCCACCATCTTGTCTAGTGAAACTCTATCATTTCTACTGTTTTTTTTTTTTTTGTTTGTTTGTTTATATTCTCTTTAATGGTTTGACCAATCTTTCATTCTTACATCTGGTCATCTGAGCACTTCGATGAAGATAACAATATGTAATATAACAGCCACTGTTGATTCCTATCATTTTGTTCTGAAACTCTGTGTCATGATTAATGCTTTTGCTTTATTTTGTTTTTGTCTATGTTGTTGGTATTTTGGTATTGTTCTTTTTTATTATCCTCTTTAGAATAAAAATGCAAAACAAGAAAATATTGAGTAAAAGGTTTTTATTCCTTCTGATTCTTATTACAAGAGATCTCTGATAACTGACTTATGAAAAGTTCTGACTAGTCTATTTATACTTACAAACTTAAAAACTGTAAAAGAGTTATTATAATTCAACCTGGCCAAATGCATCTGAGTGCACTCTAGTTTTATGAACATATTGTTTTATGTGTGTTTGTTGGCTTGTCTAATCAGTAACTGGTTACCATACTTACAGCTATTTTGTTTGAGCTCAATAAAGTATTTCTTCTTTTTGCCTTTTTGAATTTTTAAAATATTTGAATGTAACTTAAGTTGACTTATAGATAAATATCATTAGAGTTAAGGACATGCTTCAACCCATGTTGCCAGCTGATCAAAATGATGTTAAGACTGGTTTTACAAATGTAATGCATATTGTTGTCTGTGTACAATACCTTGACAATCTTTCATTGGTCAAAGCTAAGGTGTTAATTGTTCAGATCTGCTTCTCACAGATCATCAAAAATGTGTTAAAATAATTCAGTGGGGACCCTTTAGGCTTAGGGAAACTGTTGGGCAGGACTCCTCTTGGTGAATGAAGGAGCAGCTGTCTGGAAATATTTTCTTCCAGGATTTGTTCACTAATGGGATCCCAACAATTTCCATAGTCTTATGGGAGACACACCCCAGTAAACATTGCTAAACATGAGACCACCAGTCAGATGATAGTTTTAAAAAAAGAGGCTAATGTGATGTTATATGTATGTCACTACACTTAAAGATGCTTAGGCATTGAGCAGCCCAGACTATCACAAGCATCCTCAGTGACATCTCATTAAAGGATAACAGATTAGGTGAGAGCTTCCTTATGTACTAGATAGAGATGCTTGACTAAAAAGGCTATTTTATGCCAAGATGGGCATTTAAGTATGTTACAAAACTAATCTCAGCATGATTATCATTCTAAAATATATTTGGCTCTTGATCTTAAGTTTTTTTGGTAAACTGTTGTCTATTAACATTCTTCAGGGACTAAACTACTAAAAAAACCATGATTGATGAGAAATAACAGCCCTCTAGCTATATTTTATATCTCAAAGTGAAATTATAACAATGGAATTCACTTTTCCCACTATAATACTAACTGTTTCACAGGTTGTAAAGGGCAATTCAACATTTCTTGCCACCTTTTATATTGGAAATGTTAGGTCTCATTCTAATTTACCAGAACCTTTAGCCTATGGTAACCAACAGGCTAATTCATTGGTGGCTTAAATTTGACAATAGATGATATTAACATTCCATCCTTTGGCTGGTTGCAATATGTTCATGTCTCTATAGACACTTATTCTCACATGATTTTTGTCACCTGCCATGGGGGCAAAAAGATGGGATACATTGTTTATCTGCCTTTGCTGCTATGGGAGTACCTTGTACAATAAAAACTGATAATGGACCCTCATATGTCAGCATGGCCTTAATCTCTTTCTTGCAACTTTGGTGTACTAAACATTTTATAGGCATCACTTATAACTCTCAAGGCTAAGCCATAGTGGAGCATACACACCTATCTTGAAAAACACAATTACAAAACAAAAATGGGGAGTATAGCTACCTCCACAAACACAAGTAGATCTTCTTACCTTCACTTTAAATCTTTTAAATCCTCCTAAAGGGAGCAAAAGTATCTCATTAGAGCTCCATTGGCAGGAAGATAATGCTGTAGATAAGCCTAAGGCACAAGTTGTATTGGATGATGTCCGAACAGGAACATGGGATGGCCCAGTGAAACTAATGACATGGGGACAAGGGTATGCTTGTGTATTAACAGGCAATGGAAAACAGCTGTGGGTCCCATCCCAGAATGTGCAACCATGGAGAGAGGACAACTCTAACCCCACAGTGGAGCCTGCCACTGCCATACCCACCAGAGCAAGCCTTCTCTTGGATGACCCTGGAAAAAACACCACAGCTGCTGAGAACCACATAAGCAGTGAAACCCATTATGTGGAGTAAAGTGAAAATAATGACCCAAGAGGCTGAAAGGCTGATGATGAGACAAGGTCTCGCACATATCCCAGAAAATATGTTCATTACCATGATGGCCATCATCACCTGTACCATATGTATAAGCCTAGTATCAGGGAAAGAATATTGGATTTATGTGCCTAATCCTCCTTTATGATGACCCCTTACATGGACTGATTTTCCCCTTAAGATTTATCATGATCAATTATATTGGGTCCCAGGACCCTTTATGGCCCCTGCATTTGAAGATACTAATATTGCTCTAAATTATATATCACACTGTTTATATCCACCTTTATGCACTGAGCATAAGTCCTGACGATCTAATTATTGTCTGCCTGCTCACCCACAGTTTTGGATGGACCATTATAAAGAACAGTTAATATATCTAGGAACAGGCTGTACTAACATCTCAGGGGAGTGGATTACTCCTCCACACCTGATGTTCCTCTTATGTGCACCATATACATCTCGGGGAGACACATATGATTCTGCCCCTACACACACACACACACACACACACACTGTGGACCTCCTACATAGTAGATAGAAGGAGAAAAATACACATAGATTAGGGTCCTCACAGGAGATTAGAAGGAAGAGACAACATCACTCAGCTTGGCATGCAGCCTGTTGGCATTATTATACCAACGATTACAGAAGAAACACCTCCATCATACATACTACCGATGAGGGTCAATTTGCACAGCATGAGTCTGGCTTCATTCCCCATTGGTGCAGGCCATCTTTGATGGTAAACTTGGACCCCTTCAGAAAACATTTTAGAAACTGGCCCTTCCTTGTAATAGTGGTTAACTGTGGGAAGGGCATATGGGTAAATGTACTACAAATGCCTACTATGTTCTACTTTGGAGAAATAAGACCACACAGCTTTCCATAGGTATTTATAACTCTTCTGTCTTTGTATATGAGAATATTGAATGAAACCACACCTCATTAATGTGCAGAGAGTGTATATTGAGCCATTGTGTATCAACCTGAGCCCTGGTTAATAAAATCTTGCTAGTCTCAAGGCACATGCCAGGAGTCTGGATGTTGATAAATCTCACCAAGCTGTGGGCTGAATCTCCTGTTATTTACCCATTGCAGTCATTGACTGCTCACCTTGTACACCAAATGAACAGGATATTAGGATTGATTGTTGTAGGAACTATCTCTCTGGTATTGTTAGTTAAGGTTATTGTATATTCTGTAGCTCCTGCTCATTCTATATAGACTGCTCATTTTATAGGTAATTGGACCAGAACTGCAGACAAAGCCTGAAATATACAACATTCTATTGATGCAAAATTATAGTCCCAAATCAGCATTGTAGCAACCATGCTGTGTAGATAGGAGATCAAGTAGAAATTCTGCAATTGTAACAGGGCCTCTCATGCCATTTTAACATCACTTGGTATTGTGTGACTCCTATCATGTATAACTGATCTACCCATCCTTGGGAACATACAAAAGGTGCTATACACAGTAATATAAGTCGTGATTTGGAGGCACAACAAAAGGAGGCGGCAGGGTTTTTTTTTTTTTTTTTTTTTGCGGTACTGGGGATCGAACTCAGGACCCTGCTCTTGCTAGGCAAGCACTTATTCCACTGAGCTATATCCCCAGCAAAAGGAGGTATTATCTATGTCTCAACAAACCCAAAAGTTTGATAAACACATTAAATATTGGGATAAGTTTGCTGATACTCTCGAACAGCTTAATTCATGGAACAATTTTAGAGCCCATTTTGGATCTTACACTAGTTTGTTTATTGACTTTATTTTATTTTTTATTTTTTTTCCGGTACCAGGGATCAAACTCAGGACCTTGCGCTTGCCAGGCAAGCGCTTATGCCACTGAGCTATACCCCCAGCCTCCTCTTATACTAGTTTGATTATATTAATGTGTTGCTATCACATTTTTACTTATAGTCAGCTGCAGGGGAAAACAAACCGGACAACGCTAGGTATCATTCAACCTCAAGTCAGTGTTTTAACTACTGCAACTACAAAAAAAGGGAGGAACTTTTGGGGACCAAGTTATGCGATAGATTATGGGGGGGCCTGCCTACGATGTGACTTAAGCTCCTGTAATTCTAAAGTCAGTGTGACCTTGTTTCAGGGCCAAGGAGGTATGCGGAAAGCCACGCGTTCCCTGGCTATAGGCGGGATGCTGATAACCCTACACTCCTGAGGCAAGACAGCATCTGCTGAGGACACTTGTCAAAATACAGACGTTTGGGTTTAGAGAAAACCTGGTTCCTCATTAACTTAATTCTTACCCATGCATTTTCTATAGTTATTGTTCCATGAACTGCTTGCTGCCCCTCCCTCTGTGCTTCCTGCTAGCCAATGAAAGTGAGCCAGCCGTGGAGGTAGCGAGCCAATGCGCTGGAAGTGAACTCTGCCTGGTTCCCCTTGTATCCTGAAATTTGCGTCCTTATCTTTGTTCCCCATCATTCCCCCTACAGATATCTGAGGGGCTGATCAGCTCTCGGTAACTGGGGACTGAGGGCAGAGTCCATCAGAGTATTCCCACACAAAGAAAATCTTCATCCAAGGACTGATTGTCATGTTACAGAATACGCTGCTCAATTTTTTAGCCTTCTGACTCTTTGCCGTGACAGATTCTATAAGCTTCATCAACGTTTCTCATCCAGAGCACTCCTTGGAGTCTGGCTGGCCAGTTATTTATGAGTTGAAGAGTTGAAATCAGCCTCCCAAATAGGCAAGGGAGCAGTTGACTCAGGCTGCTGAGTGGGAGCCAGAAGAAGGGCTTCCCCGCTCACAAAGTTCCTGAATTCTCTCTGCCACAATGATCTTTGATACTGAGTTTATGCTTGCAAACCTTATCTAAAGGGAACTTAATCATGGAAGCAAGGAGAACCCTTGAAAACTGAAATACTTGCAAGAGGTATAGTAGCTTGGGCCCCACACACTGGGATACCTGTAAGGGCCACAGGTGACCTCAGGGAATGACATGGAGTTGGTTCAAGATAGCAGTGAGCAGAAGGGAGATATTCTGTCTAATACAACAGTATGGCCCCAGCTCAGCCTGTTAGTGTCATGCAGGAAAACAGATCAAAGTGTTTTATTTTTAAGAAAAACCCAACATCAGAAAAATTGAGTGTAACTCATTTTAATAGGTTTCTTTAGATATGATTGACATTCAATAAGTTATACATATTCATAATGAAATCTTGATGTGCTCCCTTCAGCAGCACATCTACTAAAGGGTCAACTTGATCATTTCCATGGAGGATATAGGTTTTATACACCATGCATATAATCAGGCAGGACAGATTATGAACATATCCATCATTCCCAAGAGTTTCTTCATGTCCCTTTATAATCCATCTTTTCCATGTGTATCTGCACTCCCAGGTAACCACAGGCCATTATAGAAATGTTTACTTTTTTAAAAGTTTTATATAAATGGGATCATATAATATGCACTGCTTTGGGTCTTTTTACGCATTCAACATAATGACTTTTAAACTCACTCATGTTATTGTGTATATCCATAGTTCATTCCTTTTTATTGCCAAGTAGTATTGTGTTACCCTATTTGTATACAACACAATCTACGTTTATGTTCATCTGTTAATAGATCTTTGCTTTGTTTCCAGTTTGGGACTACCAAAAACAAAGTTCTGAAATATTTGGCAGTTAAAGCTTTGGGCATATTCTTAGCATTTCTTAGATAAATACCTAGCATCAGAATGGCGATATCAAGCACTAAGTAAATATCTGAACTTTTAAACAACTGCCAGACTATCCAGAGTAGCTGTGCCGCTCCACACTCCCTCCTGTGGGGCAGGAGAGCCCCACTTGCTCTAGCACTCGCTGATGTTTGGTAGGGTCAGACTTCAAAATTTCAGCCATTCAGTGGAGCAGTTGTGCTTCGTTGTGTTTTTAATTTGCGCTCCCCAATGACCAGTTCCGCTGACTGTTTTTATGTGTTTGCTTGCTGTTTGTATATGTCTTGGATGAAGTGTCTATTTAAATAGGCCCATTTTTATTATTTTTTTATTACTAAGCTTGAATAGGTTTTTGTCTTTGTGCTTGTTTTTGGTGTTGCGAATTTGTGAGAAACTGTGGTCCTATCTTTTCTATCAAAAGATACACACAGAAGGGACCCATTTCACTCTGGTCTGCCCTCGGAAGCCCCTCCCAAACACTCTGAAATTATGGGAAATGCCTGCTCAGTTTAATTTCTGGAAACATAGCTACAGAACAAGATAGCTGATCAATGGCCAAGGGCTTTCCGTTCCCCTCACCCCTTCCCCTACTGCTCTTCCCCTCAGCAACCCTTCGGTCGCTCCCCTCATGCTTAAAATTAGCCAGTCAAGATGGATTGTAAGCCTTGGAGTTCAGCTAATGAGTTTAGAGGACAGTGGCTTCCCACATGTGAGGGCTTAAAAACCCCCGCTTCCCCAGCTTCTGCCTCGTGCCTGAGTGCACTCCTGCCCTTCTGCAGCCGTAAACTCTGTGTTTCGCCTTGTTGAGTTCTCTTGCTTGCTGTCTGAGTGCATTCTTTCCAGCACCAACAATTTAAATCTAGGGGCTCACTTGTAAGAATTAAAGCCAGTGCCTTTGCACTGAGCTACATCCCCGCCCCTTTCTTTTTTTCAATTTTGAGATAGGATCTCACTATGTTGCCCTGGCTCAAACTTGCCATCCTCCTGACTTAGCCTCCCAGAAGTGTGGGGATTGGTATATACATTATCCTTGAGCATATATGTGATTTTCAGGAATTTTCTCCCAATCTATGATTTGTCCTCCTTCTCTAAACAGTATCTTTCACAAATGTAAATTTTTAATTTTGCTTAAATCCAACTGATCTTTTTTTCTCTTTTATGTATCATGATTTTGCAGTTTTATCACAAAGACATAAAGATAGAAGTTCTCTTATGTTTTCTTATAGATAATCTCCCTATTTTATAGCGCTAGGAATAACTAGATTTCATAAAAGTTATATGAAGGGTTAAAAAATGTATCTATGGGCTCTATTTAGCCTGTGGGCCAGCCATCTTTTCCTTGTAAGAAGGTCCCTTATCTTTCTAATTTTATATCATGCAAGGCTAGCTAGTGTTTTGTGTAACTTCCTCACAACCCATCATATTTCATGAGAAACTATGATTGGTCTTACTCAGGGTCATTTTTTCTTACACCGAAGATCAAGGCCTTCATAAAAGGTACTTTTATTGAGTACTGAGAAAAAAGATAAAAGATGATTTCTTCTGAGGTTAGACCTGCTTGAAATTCTGGATCGGTGAAAATAAAATGGCACTTACTTAAGCAAGTATTAACGACCTACCACAGCCGAAGTTCAGTGAGAATACTGTGGGTGGGATAGGGCTAGGGGAGGGGGCAGATGAAAACCAGATTTTTTTCTGTTTAAATTTTACATTCAGGTAATTAGGGTCTGTGCCAGTAGGGACCCTTTATTCTTCGGTGTTAAACCAAAACTCAAAAAGATGATTTCAAAAGCACTTCGCTAATTAAATGCTCTTCCTATAATACCAGTTCTCCAGGGTTGTATTTTTATTACACTGAAAGAGATAAAATTCTGGCCCTGGGCACATGTTAAGAACATCTCTGTATAGTCAACAGAGAGTGTTATTAGTCCTTCTGGCATTGTTCTGGAAATCCATGCATGATGCAGGAAATTAGTTGTCTCATGTTCAGACATCTTTCAGGAGAACAGCTTTTAAACATGGGGTTGCACTCTTCCAAAGTGCAGGGACCTGCTCAGCATGTGTGAGCATCTTGGGAACACTGAGGCTCATAAACATCGCTGTGCTGTGGGCAGCCTGCAGGTTGCATCTCAGCAGGAACTTTCCAGAAGATGCTTTGCTGGACTCCCAAAACTACGACAACACTAAGCTTCAGGAATGCGAAAGCAACTAAAACCGTAACTGAGCCCCCATGCTCTGTAAACACACGCCTGTCTCTTCTACAGCTGAGATATGGTTTTGATTGAGGAGGACAAGATGTATGGACTCTGTTCTTCTGTTGATGGTTCTAGCAGTAGGTCAAAAGCCATCTGGAACTCCTGAAAACAGCATTTCAAGAACTAGAAGTTCCCTCTTTGCCTTCAAATGAGAATATTGCTCTGCAGCCCTCTCTACCTCTTCTCCCAGAGTATGTGTGGGTTCCTAGGACAGAGGGGGAGCTTACACCTTCTCTGAAAAATAGCCCATGATATTATGTTTTATGCAAAGAAAAAATAAAAGAAAGAAAAGAAACCCAGAAAACTAGAAAGAGGTTAAATGCTCCCAGAGCTTCTAACAAGTGAATAGTTAAAGTCAGTACTACTAGGAACCTCGTACCCTTGAGTTTGATTTCAGGGACCTTAGCCTCTTTGTATGTGTGTCCGTACTTAGTCCTAGTTTTCGATCAAATCATCACAGCTCAAAATGAATTGACTGATTAGTTTTTGTAACTCATTCAAGGTGGGACAGGTTTGAAATCTAAAGAAAAATGAAGAATAATTCTTCAGTAAGCCCCATTATAGCTCAACTTGAAATAACTATACAGGATCCACTGACAATTTTAAGGTGTTTTTTTGTGTGTCTCTTGTTGGAAGACTCACTGAACTATGAGAATTTTGGACTTCTTTCTGAGGTTAGACCTGCTGGATGTGGAGGAATGATTGTTTGACTAGGAAAACATCAGCTTCATTTTAGTTAGTAGCACACCCATTGTTTGCCACAGAGAAAGGCAACGATCCCATTTTAGTGAATTTCATCTTAGTTGTAGGTGACCTGGTTTATTAAAGAAAGCACAAGCCTTGGGTTTTATAGACAGGGGTTTAAATAGCAGCCCTGCCACAGTCATCTGTGTGACCTGAGCTAGTGTTCTGACCTCTCTGAAACTCAGTGTCCTCACATACTGTTATGGCTTATGCCTAGGTGTCCCCAAAGCCTCGTGTGAATGAATATAGTTAGGGCTTTGTCAGAAGTGGCTGGATCTGGAGTGTGTGATGCTGGGATTGATTCATGGTACAATGCTAAAATCAAGGGTACTAGGATTAAGAAGATTAAGGATGTGAGTGTTACCCACCCCAGAGGGATCAAAGGGGCAGGATAAGATAAAGGGGACAGAAAGAGCTGTCCCTTATTGCTTTGTTACCTTCTGCATGTCATGTCCTGTTTCTCTTCTATGAGGCCTGTCTGCCATCTACCCTGCCTTGGAGCCAACTGATTATGAACTGAACCCTCTACAAACTGTGAGCTAAATAAATCTTTCCTCCTTTAACTTGTGGATGTTGGGTATTTGGTCTTATCAAGGAGAAAAGTAACTAAGACACATACCATGGGGACTGCTGACACACATCTTACAGCAGGGCTGTGAGAATTCAGCTGCACTTGAAAAGCTGAGCAGGGTGTCCGGCTGCTTGTGCATCTTCCCACAGCACAGTACATGTTACCATAGCATTCACCACCACATTTTATAGTTCTCTCTTCTGATTTTCTCTAATGCCTTGTTAAGGGAAAGACCATATTTTGCTTGCTTATCTTTGCATGATTCACCTACTTTGGCTTAGTGGAGAGGAAATAGCCACAAACTTTTGGAAGGAACAAAGATGAAAGAGAGGAAGATGAAATTTGATTAGGAAAGTGAGAAATAGTAGAATGATTAAAGGCACAAAACTTCAAGTCAAACTGGATTTCCAATCCAAATTTTGTTATTTGTTTCTTGGATACCTTTGGAAAAGTTATTCAACTTCCATCTATAGAAAGAAGATAACACCTACTACAAAGGGCTGTGCTAGGGGTTATGAGATTATTTTATTTGCAAAGGAGTTAGCTTAGATCTTGGCCTCTGAGAAGCACTTAAGAGTCTTTATTCCAATTATCATTGTATAGTTTATTGGGCCTTAGCTGAAGTCTGACACTTTGAAGAGTAGGGAGTAATTGTTGTCCTCAATGGATGAAATGAGCATGAAAACCATCTGCAAATTACCTTCCCCTATCACTGCAAACAAGTTCTAAGTAAGCTGCACATTTGCAGAACTACTAGCAGGAGAGAGCGGGCTGCCACTCTCACTCATGAGCAAGTCCAATCCTGTTTGCAACAAGGAATTTAACTGACTTGAACAGGCATTTGAGTGACATTTATCTATATATTCATGCACAGGGCTTAGGGTTCTGCAGCTTTCTAAGATAAACTGATCCTAACCTGGGAGCTGGCAACTCATCAACCACTATAAGAAAACTAGAATATGATCAAGTACTCTGGCCAAAGTACAGACCGTGATCTGGATTCCAGGATATAAGGGGGGTGACCTGCTGCTATGGGTCCCAACTGCTGTCTCACTAATGACTGGCTGGTTGAAACTTCATTTCTTCATATGCCAAATGAGAAACACCTGCCTTACAGAAGTATGGTGAGTATTTAATGAGGACCTACTTATGGAAGACTAAACATAATGCCTAGTAGGTGTTCAATAAATGTTAGCCATTGTTATGGTGGCTGGTTTTATTATCCAGATAGTATTAGTTTAACCAGATAATACTAAAATTATTACAGGTATTAGTAAATGGCATAGTAGCGCGGTTAGGATGCTAAACTGGCATATTGTAGATCTCCACATCTTGATATAATTGTATTAATCAGCATAAAACTAGTACTGTAGTATAATAACACTCTTTGTACCCTGACAAGTGCTTCATACAGAATTGAGCTAAGATTTGAGTCAAATCTTGCAGAAAGAAGAGTGTTAAAGCCATGTGAGGCTACTAGGTGTCTACGCGATGAAAAGCAGGCATTGTGTCTATTCCGTGCCAGTCATTTCGTCATTTCTGTGTTTCCGGGTCTTCAATGTATGGGGCCGTGCACAGGTTTCTGAGGGTAAAGGGTGAAATGAGGATGAGGCCCAGTATGAAAACTTTCCAGGGATGAAGGAGACAAGGAACGCAAGGGCACTATGAATCCCCTGGTCATTGCCTTCCCATATTTTGCCAGACTTATCCAACCTGAAGTCCCTTAAGAGAGCAAAGGCAGAGGTGATCAGAGCATTCAGCACACTCGGAATATTTGCTCCACAATCACTATACTATTAGTATTCATGCTGAAGACAAATTTCCCTGTGGGACTCCAGTGTAACCCTATTGGCACCTGGCAATGCTTTCATATTTAAGTTCCTCCATCTTCAAAGATCTACATCAGAGTCTTTCCTGAGGCTGAGGACTGAAAGTACTTGCACCTGGGAATTTCCCTTGTGGCCAGAAAACCCAAAGGGCCCAGAAGCACTTGATGCACAGAAGAGATTTTAAAAGGAAGAAGATAAAGTAGGAGGTGGGGGTGGGGTCTTGAGGTCTAAAAACCACACATACAGATTTAAATTAGCCTTCCTCTCCTGTTTCCCTTCCCATTAGGAGCATATAAAACCCTGTGTGGTGTGTGTGTGTGTGTGTGTGTGTGTGTGTGTGTGTGTGCGTGTGCGTGCGCGCGCGCGCGCATTAGGAATAATTGCAGTATGTCAGACTTGAGATTAGTCCTGACTTCCTAAAAGAATGTTTTATGAAATTTGTTTGTAAAATAAATATAAGGAAATCATTTTCGAACTTCAGTGAGCACATGAACCACCTGGAGAGTGGCAGAAAAATTCCTATTTCCACCCCCATGGGGTGATTCAAGAGGTCTAGGAGAGAGCTCTGGAATATTTATTTTTATTTTTAACAAGCATCTCATGCTATTTTAATGCAAATGGTTTTTAAACTACTTCTGGCCTAAGGTTTAGGATTTTCTTTCTTCAGAATATATGTACATATTCTGTCTTATTTATTCATGTGAGGTTAACTTTTAACTATTTTCTCACATTCAATAAAACAGAAGAAAAAAGATAAGGAGACAAGGAAAATCGTAAGTAAAAAGTACACTTTGCAGAAGACTATAAACGTGCATGACAGCCAAAGTTTCCAACGTCATACACATGGATATCTTGTTGGTGAATTTGGGTTCCTTTCCTTCTAGACCCATCCGACCCAATACTGTAAGTTCATAAATTCATTAGTTAAAACAGCCAAGGGCAGGAACTTCACTGTAAGATAAAGGGACGAGTTGATACAAAGAATACTGAAATTATCTGTCTTAAAGAAAGTGGGCTCATGTCTGTGGGCCACCTTCTGGGGGTCCTGCCCTGGAGACAGCCATAAACATTCCCATTTCCAGGAAATAATGCATCTCTCTCTCTCTCTCTCTCTCTCTCTCTCTCGCTCTCGCTCTCTCTCTCGCTCTCTCTCTCTCTCGCTCTCTCTCTCAGGCTTGACTCTATTTCTTTGGTGGTGTACTTTTAAATTTCTGCTTAATAAATCCCTTTTACTGACAGGTCCTTAAGATTCTTTTGCTACTATGGGAGTTGGCATTCTATGAGTAGTGGGTCAGGTTCCTTATCTCCATGGGAACCTCACCCAGTGACAGCTACAATGAGCACCATTTTAGGAAACCATTTAGTCTCTAAATGCTAAAGTGCCTTTTCCTTGAGTAGGAGTTGGACAAATATAGTGAAGAACAACTTCTCTGGACCTCATTTGGAAGATAGCAGACAACACCATAAAGATTTCCTCGGATCCAAGGCTTTCCCCATTCAGAGCAATTTAAAACCAAGGGGAATGAGCAGGACCTGAGCAGCCCGGGGGTCGCCTCTTCCCTGTTGTGTGAAAAGGTATGGCCGAGGTCTGCTTGGAACATGTGGCCCCAGAAGTGCCCCCACATCTGAACAGAGGAAGCCAGAGCTTGGCACACTGGGTGACGGCTGTGTATCCATGTGAGGTGAATCAGAGGGAGCCAAGGGCCCAGCTGGAAGCCAAATAACGCAGGAGCTCGCCCAGAGCCTGCAGTCTTGGGATTTGTCCTTTCTTCATTCCCAGGGGAACTGCGCAGCCACTTGTCCTGAAGGAAGGAAACTTAACAATATAAATCACAGTGTCCTTTGTGCCTTCTCTATATTTGAGGTTAAATAAACTCTATGGGTATGAGGTGGCAGAAGAACAAAGAACGATCCAAGTCCTAGCACTAGGTTGAGTTTTCTCAGGAGCCCTCCTATCATATGCAGGTTGGGGAAGGGGGTGACAAGAGCATAAAAACACAGATTGTGAGTTCGTGACAGCAATAAATAATAAGAAACTTGAAGGCCCCAAAGTTTTCTTATCTGGTAAAGTCACAAAGCTGTTAAAACAATGGTTAATGCTGTAGCTCAATGACTAAGTGACTACGAATTCAGCGTTACCACATTACTGGATTTTAGGGTTTTTTTAAAAATCAGGTTACAGAGCTGCTGGCTTCCATGAGATGTTCCATCCCCGACATCCTAAGAATAAATGTTTTGTTCAAACCACACCTGAGAAGTTTCTTAGGATCAGCTATATTAATCTTTAGAAGTTAGAAAGCTAAATATCTATTACTATATAAAAACCACCCCAAACTTTAATGACAATCATTTTATTTTGTTGTAATTTAGTAAAGTCAAGAATTCAGGAAGGGTTTAACTGGCTGACTTGTGCTCCTGATGTGGGCCCGAGTAGCTGGGGCTGTAGGGTTCATTTCTGAGATTCTGGGGTGGCTTCTCCACTGACCCATCAGATGCCAGGGCCTGTCTTGTCTCTCTCTCTCTCTCTCTCTCTCTCTCTCACACACACACACACACACACACACACACATACACACACACACACACACACACACACACACGCACACACACAACTCATAGATCCACCTCTTATGGCTTGTGCTTCTTACAGAACAGTGACCTTAGGTGGTGGGGCTTCAAAGGTGGAGCTACAGCACTCCAATGGGCCAAAGAGGAAGGTAGCCACAAATTCTTCTCCAGTCAGAGATAGTGTAGCATGACTTTCACTGTGTTCTTCCTCACAATATCATAAGCCAACCCAGAGAGATGGAACAAGAACCCACTGCGCCATGGATGAAATGTCAAAAATTTCCAACCATCTTTAATCTGCCACAGTTAACTTTAAAAAGAAGATAGAAATTTATTTCCAACATGATTAATTCTAATAACATGTCTTTCTTTTTTCAAAATAAAAGTCTAAAGATTAGACTCAACAGAAATCTACCACAAATTTGGGTCTCTAATGGTCCTTCCCTGTCCTCTGCAGACAAAAAGCCAATTGCCGTGGGATACAAAGCAATATGAAAGGAATAGAAGGACACTGTTAATAGACCAAAAGCTGTTCTCAAATAGAAACTAGGAAGAGAAGAAAGGACTCATTTTCATGTAATTGACTTTTATCTCTGAAAGTGCTGAGTCCTGGCTGTTCCAGAAAATAGTGGTACTGGAAAGCTGTGGAGAAGTGGTCAGTGACGTAGTCTACAAGGCACTGTTACTGCACACCACTTCAGGGGGCTGGGAGATAAGCTCATTGTTCAGGGCTCTGCTTATGGTATCCAGTGTGACACAGATGCCACCCTCGCAGTCTACACACAAACAGCTCTTTGTTGCTCTGAGTGTAGCAAATTCTTTACCATGAATAATCTACTACCACAAATGCTCCTTTAGTTCCTTCTCTGTTGTTGAGAGTATTTCAGCTCCCTGGAGAAAAGAAATCAGTACTCAATAGGAATTAAATGCTGCAAAGTCTCTTTAAACACTGCTACGGAGGAGAAATGGAATGGCACGATTTGTCCTACAAGTACCACACAAGGAATAAATGAATGGGTGTGGGACATAGATGCAAAGTGCTATGGCCATAGAAAGGCAGTGTGATAGTCTGGAGACACACAGAGTCTGGAGTTACCTCGCCTGTGTTTGTATCCAAGCGTCAGCACTTCCTGTCACTTGGACTGAGCATTGAACCTCAGAGGTAAGAAAAGATCACAGATAGAACATTTACTGCACAGGACTGCTGGCTGAAGGGTTAAATGAGATGATCATTGGAAAATACTCAGTGTAAGCACTGATGGTGTTACTGGCTGTTGTCATTACTATAATCACTACGTCATGGACACACTGCTGTTCAGATGTGCAAAACATAATTTCTGAATATTTCCACTATCACCATCACACTCACCAGGGATCCTCTACTGCACTGAGTGGCTGGGAAGCAAACATCCTAAATATGCCATCAAATGGTGCCTAAATCTCTTTTGGCTTGAATGCATTTCTGGGGAGTGTGACTTCATCTTGTTTAGGTCAGCTGGAGTCCTTCACTTCCCACTGCTTCTCATCAAAAGTGGAGCCAGAGTGTGTAAATGGAAGGTGAGGGCCTGGCCTCCATGCCCTCCTCTAGGTCTTCTTTATCCCTACAGCAGAGTAAATCTTGGCCTGGACTGGCACTAACCGAGCTGACAACCTTGCTCCCAGCCACCTGCTTCCAGACCTTTGCAGCACCTTGGGCCTTCCAGCACCTCTGTGTCCCTTCATCAGAGCACACTGGGACTTTCTGATTTTCCACTTGCCGCGTACAGGCCCGAGGGAGCTGAGGGCATTGCATCAGAGTCAGCACCGTGTCACTATCACCACAGCTCTGAGCCAAATGCTGGGTGCCTCCTAGGACACTGGCTTCCGCGAGGAGGAGGAAACATAGTTTTTCATCCAGGAGACATTTTTCCTGGTCACAAGGGGTAAGTCCTACCTGCCAGAAATACTGCTAAACACCCTACAGAGCACAGAACAAGGGGCTACCTGGCCTAAAATGCCCCTAGTGCTAAGGTTGAGAGAAACCTGTCCTAGAGCCTCACAGCAACTTCAGGCCACGTGGAAGAAGCCCAGCTGGGAGAGCAGAAATGCCCTTTCCCCCAGAGACCACCTGGATGATTCTACCACACGGCAGCACCTCCCGTTCCCTCTCCTGTGAGCCCAGAGTTCCACCTGAAACTGCAGAAGAGAACAGGTAAGGACAGGATGCGTCACTGCCCCGCCCGTCTTGTTCATCTGCCACTGGGTCTTTGAGCCTTTCCAGTGTGACAGTTTCCCTCCACATCTTTTCCCCCCTCTCCTTTGGGAAATGTCCTCTGCCCTGGGGCATTCTGTGTGGCCAAAAGAGTAGAACAGCAGCAAAGAGAAAGGCTGATGTAATTGGGAAGAGATAAACTGGGAGATATTTCAAAAATACCTTTATTAATATTGATGAATATTATATAACCAGCTACTTTTCCTATGCCAGCATAGGACTTGATAAAATATAAATTGAATGGAACTACTGATACCATAAAGAATTTATTACTCCCCCAGCATGGAATTATTTCTTCTTTTCCAGGTGATCTCCCTTCTAATACTGTTAGACAGCTCCTTGAAGTTCTCCCCTGATCAGAATAAGCTCCATCCCAAGGCCACATTCTCGCTTCTCTCTCTGTCTGAAACACAGCTGTGCTAACTCGGCCCCAGTCCTTCTGCATTGGGGAGGCCGTGGCCTGAAAGCTGCCCGCAGTGATGAAGGTGGTCCAGAGCTGGTCACCACCAAGCAGGGAGGAGGGACGAGAAACACAGGCTCTTGGCAATGGTGGCTCTAACATCTGCTGGAGATGGCACCAAGGGTGAGGAATGTCATCTCCAGGACCTCACTCACCTGGCCTGTGAAAGGGTAACGATGATCATTTCAACCAGGTCAGAGTGCTATTGTTGCTTAGGCTGCTTTAACAAAATACCACACACCAGGTAATTTAAACAACAGGAATTTATGTTATTACTTTTCTGGAAACTGGAAGCCCAAGATCAAGGTGCCCGCAGAGGGGTTTCCGGCAAGGGCCCTCTTTTTCACATGTCAACGGTTACCTTCTCACTTGTGCCCCACACGGCCTTTGCCTCTTCCTCCTATAAGGCCACCCATCCCACGGAAGTAGGGCCCACCCTTATAGACTCATGTGACCTTAATTACCGCCTAATGACCTTATCTCTAAATATAGTCTCATTGGAGGTTAGGGCTTTCCTATGAATTTTATGAACATAAATCCTTCTGTTGCACAGTACTTCCTTTAAATTGAGAACATCCATAAAAATTACTTGAATCTAGCAAACACTCAGCAATGATCTAAGATTATTATAATTGTTGTTGTTGTTCTTGTTCTTGGTTTTAGGAGTACAGAACACTACCTATCCAAGATGACCAGTCAATTACTTGACACCCACCATGACAAGAGCGTATTGAATAGGAACTAGGGAAAGAAGACACAGTGCTCATATGCCCCAATCAGCCAGACATCAGGAAGTACCTAAGGAAGGTGCCAAAATGCTGGCCAGAAAGAAGAGGCACGAATCTTATAAAGCAGACTGTGTCACCTATGCTGAAAGAAAACCACCTTTACTGATTTAGATCCACAAACATATTAACAGCTGCCATTTATTTAACACCTACTATGTGCTGAAAACTTTATATTTATCCTCTCTACTAACTCTGTCACAACAACCTCAACAGATGGGGCCATCAAGATTCAGATAAACTAAATAATCTTGCCAAAGTTATACAGCAATTAAGTAGCAGAAGTTTGATGTAGTTTTAAGACTATTAAATCCCAAAGCTGTGGATTTTAATCTTATGTACAAGCTCAGTCTACAGACAGGATTAGAATGTGTGATCCGTTCCTCAGAGTCATTATTAATTAGAAGGAAGAGTTTTCCTCTAGCAACATGTCCCTGAAGCTGATGCATAGAAGCAGCTCATGCAGCATTTTGAAAGGGCTAGAAAAATGGCCCAAACAAATACATATAAACAAATATATTGGACTGACTGTGTGTGTGTGTGTGTGTGTGTGTGTGTGTGTGTGTGTGTATGGAGGGGTTAAGGACATTGTATCAGTTAGTACTGCATAACAAGTAACTGACTCCAAAATTCAGTGGACTGAAACAACAACCACTTATCCTGGCTCACAAGTCTGCAGGTCAGGTGGGTATTAGTTTATCTAGGCTGGGCTCAGCTCAGACAACAAATCCTCCTCAAGCTATGAATCTGTCTACAGGCTCTGGGCTCCCAATATAGTCATCTGGACCAAGAGGGAGCAGCTACCAGGGGAAGCTGCTCTCACAGAGGGGGGAGAAGTAATGCCTTTTTATTTTACACTTCATTTTAAATAAATCGATTTCAGTTTTAATGATTTTGCCCAAAAAAAGGTTAATGTAAGTGTTCGGAGCACATTTAAGAAAGGTCACACTGAGCTATAATGTTTACTAGGTTAATTGGAGTATGAGCCAATTATAAGCCGAGGAGCATATATATTTGATTTCTTTAACATTCTTACCAGATGGTGAAATACCTTGTTGAATCTTTTCACTGGAGAAGTAGGAGATTGCTTTATATTCACAGTGGCCTAATATTTAGATTTACATGGTAGCTGCCAACATTAGAAAAGAAAACTTGACAATATGAATTCCAAGGTGATTTCATAAGTCAAATTCATCTTCTCTCACAAAATAAGTGGGCCAGATTTATTTCACTTACAACCATAAGTACCTGAAGCTAAATAATGACCCCCGTCCCATTCTAGGTAAGGGATCCCCAGTTTGTGAAGCCCCTATCTCTCCATTTGATCTCCCTGACTCTAAAATTGACACTGTCCAAGGCCAGTATGTTGTCTACTTTTCTCAGGCCTATCTTGCTTCACTGAGTACCTGCTTGCCTCTGCGTATATCAGACCACTATAACTGCTCTAAAAGGTAGCCTTTCGGTACATTTTTACCCATTTAATTTAATATATCCATATTCTGTATAATCTGTTCTGGATCTTTCATCTTCAAAACTTTAGCTCATGCCATTGTACCACTGTATGCTGTTTTTTGTTTTGCTTTAATTCTCTCTTCCTGGCTCCCCTTTGAGTCTGGTCTGTAGAGCTCATAAATTTTCCACTCTTGGTAAATGATGTCAATCTCTGCCCCATATTGACAATCTAAATGGTTTACTTATTAAAAAAAAATCAAATGAACAAAACAAAACAAAACAAACAACAATGAATAAAGCAAACAAAAACACTTCTGCTGGGCTCCTAGGATTGCCAGAGGTGCGGAAGGGATGATTCCCTGCCTCTTTTGTTTAACAAGGCCTTCACCCCTGCCTCTTAGTCAACCTCCCAGCCTTGGCCATCTTGTAACCTTGCACCCCTCCGCCATCCTTACCTCTTGAATCTCAAGTGCAGGGCTGGCATATGGTCATTGTTGTCCACAATGCATTGGCCAATGCAAATCACAAGCTAGTAGGAAAACGAACTTTGCCTTTTGTGAGAGGGAATACAAAGTCACACGGCAAAGGATGTGGATCAAGGAACATAGTTTCATTACTGAAGACATTTGCTGGTCAGAGGGGAGGATGGTTACATAAAGCAATCAGAGTGGGAAGAGAAGATCTCTAAAATCCCACTAATTGTCAAAAGATTTGCCACAAAGGGCTTTGCCTAGAAATAAAACACCATACTTTCTCATTTCTCCAACTGTGATCATGAAAGACAAACCCTCCCACCCTCCCACTTTCCTCTTCCCGCTCCTTAAAAAAGTATACAAAATTGTAGGATGCCAAAATATTAGGCAAGCCTGGCTAAAAAGAGAGATCTCTAGAGTCTCAAATTTCAACTCTATAAAAGTAGCATTTGGCAAATTTCTGTTTAAAAAAAAAAGCATCTCTCTTCATTTGAGTCTCAGGGTTCTGATGTGGTGTTTTATCTATGCATCTATAATCTATAAACAAAACCACCACCCTGTTTGGCCAATTAAAACAAGTGTCCTAAGAAAACAAACAAACAAACAAAAAATAGGAAGCATCTAGAAATATACATTGGAAATGACTGGGGCCACATTTTATTATAGAAAGCCAGGGTGGGCTTCAGCATTGTCTCATGTGTTATTGGATACATCAATATTTACATCTCATGGTTTTGGCTCAGCTGTTCCAGTGATGGGGTTGCTTTTGAACCTGTGAGACACACTTCCAGTGGAAAAACTGGATTGGCCTCATGAACTATAGAAGTCTTCATAAGCCTGGATCCAAGGTCTTCTTGGTCCGAATTCCAGTCAGTAAGTAGATATTAATCTCCTATGGTGAACCTTGCCTTGTTGCCAGGCAGAGGAGGTTAGCAAGAGAAGAAAGAAAAAATCATGTTCTTTCCAGAGAAACCACCACTGTCTACCCTTTCACGGCTTCAGAACTCTTGTGGTGTTAGTTGCACTATAACCAGAGTTGGGAGATTTCTGGGCTTTGCTTGTAAAAACACAGCCCCAAATCAGATAGGTCATTTAGAAGCAATTACAATGCATTTTATTCTATTCTTTTGCCAAAGAGCACCTTATCAGAGCTTTCTTTCCTCTATACTTTTCCTTTTAAGTCTCAAACATATCTCCTCCTAGGTCAGGTAAAAGAAGAGGCAGAGGGCACGCATATTAGAAAAGGGATGATTATCTCACTGGATGCCCATGTTGCCCTGAAGAGAGAATTTGGGCCTAATGCCCACCAGGTCTTAAAGTTTGAGAGACTCCCTCAAGCATGCCTGACCAAGCTCACATTCTGCTGGGGATTTTTTTTTCCGTGACGTATGGATTGTGTTAGTGTTTAGGACACTGTTAAGTTAAAAGAACAAAGTTAAGATACAATACTTTTTTATTGTACAGGACCTACCTTCTTTACTTCTCTCTCTTTTCTTCTTCTTTCCATGCTACTTACTACACTATCCCTGGTAATTTAAAAGTAAATATTTTTTAAAGACAAATGAGCACTGGCTGTCTATTACAGTGGTTCTCAAACACTTAGGTCATAACAATTCCCTTGGGAGTTTGTTTATAACCACTATTTCAGTACAGTAGGCCTGAGAATAACATAGAAATCTCCATATTTAAGCCTCACCTCTCAAAGTGAGGTTCATGAGCAAGATTTGAAAATATCTGGTTTCACTATCTTTCTAATTATCTGCTATTGACCCTTACACTGCTGCACCATCCTCTGTTTCTAATAGTGCCAGCGTGTTGCCTATTCCTGCTTTTCAGAAAGCATTTGCTTTCTCATGGCTAATTTGTTGGGTGTGGGGTCCAAATGAGAGAGAGGGAGAAGGTGAGGGAAAGGGAGAGGGAGAGGGAGGGCCTAATTTAAGCCACTTTGTCCCAGGACTCAGAGCCAAATACTAGAGACCTCTCCACCAGCGCTTCTGGACTGGGAACAATTTTGGCCTCTGTTTAGCAATCTCTAGACACACTTGGGCTATCACAACTCCATGGTTGGGGTGCAGAGTGGAGAAGAGTGCTGTTAGTGGACGCAGATGAAAACATTACTAAACCTTCCACCATGGACAGGACTACCCTCTACAGCAAAGAATTCTCCAGCACAGAATGTGAAACGAGCTGAGATAAATCATAATTTAGACCCAGTTGTTGTTTCAAAAGGAACCTGTAGAGTTTATGTCTTGTTTCTATGTGTCCAAAAAGTACACTGAATCCTAAAGACAGAAGGTCTAAGATACCGTGCTTAGGCATATAGCTACTGTTCCATATTTAGTAAGTTTAGAACAAAGAAAGTCTGTGTAGGCAAAGCAGTTAGTTCAGAAGTGTGGTGGATTAACTAATGGTCAATTTGTAACACCCAACTGAACTGAATCAGCGCGGTGCTGGGTGTGGAAGGCCCACCTAAGGACTGCTGCCAACAGCATAAAAAGCGAACTGGAGGGGAAGGTGGTGCTGCTGGTTCTCCTGGAGAAGCTCGTCACCTAGGCCTTCCTGATAGGAACTCAGCTGTTCTTGTTGTCAGAGAAGTTTGGGTCCTCCCTGTCACTGAGGATGGCTGTGGTTCTTCATGGAGGAGCTCTCGTCCTTACCTTGAACGTCACTTCCGGGCTCCAGTGCAGATCCCTGTTCGCTGGCACAGACCCTTCATCCCACTGGCGCAGACTTTCTAGCTTCCATCCATGACCTTTGGGCCTTCCCAGTGAAGATCACTGATATAGACTTGCGTGAGACGTTGTGGACTCTAAGCCTATAGCTGGACCCATGCAGGACATTGTCATGGAGTCTAGTTCTTCAGCCAGACTCATGCAGGACCTTTCCATGGGACTCATGCAGGATCTTTCCATGGGTATTTAGTGTATAGACAGATTTCCTGCACTCTTCTGCATTTGACTTTTTTGGGTGAATATTATAAAATAATCCTATAAAGTATGTGTCCTGTATTAAATTTAATCCCTTGTAAATTCTGACTATAAGAGGAGAGAAAGCAGTTATAACAAATGCATACAAATAGATATTAATAGAGACATGCATGTCAAATTTTGACCCTAAAGAGACTACAGACCTTAGTGTGTTAATAAGTCTATTTGATTTCAGCAAAATTCTATTTTGGCATAAACTCATTAAGATATGGAGGGGAGCACGAATAAAAACAATATTCTCCTTGCCCTCAAATAGGTTATTCCTGTGAGTGGGGATCATATCTACCCCAAGAGCCATGATACAAAGCAGAGAGAGAGAAGAAATCAAAAGGGGACAAAGGAAACCACAGTGACTAGAGATGGGGATGTCTGAGTTCCTCATGGAGAGGTTGTCAACAGGTGTAGGAAGAAGAACTGGGGGAAGGTGTGGTTTTTTTCAGTTTGGTCTTTAACAACAGGTTTGATTTTGATAAAAGGTAGTTCAAGCAAAGATTCAGAGTCTGAGATTTAAAAAAAAAAAAACCAGGATGGTGTTGGTGGAGATGACAGCCCTGGAAGAGTGAAGTTTCATTGCTATGGCAAGAAGAGAGATAAGGCTGGGGATGTTTGGAGTGCTTGGACATTTTTCTGTGGGGCATCAAGGTCCTGGTTCCTAGGAGGCTGTAACTCCTAATCTATTTCCTGCTGCCCTACACAGTTCCGGGCAGAAGCAAGGAGGCACAGAGTAAGCCCAGCGTTGCCCTGGAGTCGAGCTGTGCCCTTCCCCTCCTTCTCAGCACCCATTTTCAGCCACAGACTGGAACTGTCTCAGAGGCTTCTTAAATATTGAGTCAAGTGACAAGGAAGAGAGTTTGTTCGCAGGTCGTATTAAGAGTATGAGGAGACTTTATGTCTTCTACAAAGTATCTCCTCCACAAGTACCCTGGAGCCAGACTCCTCTCTCTGACCACAGGCACAAACAGGCCGCCTCTCCTTCATTAAGGCAGTGCTGCATTACCAGGTTGGGATGGGAAAAGGTGGATTAGCTCTCCCTGCTCTGGCCTGGGACAGCTGTGCTGCCTCTGCTTCAGTAGAGACTGAATCTGGACAACTTCTTTCAACGGGGTTCCTCCATTGAACCTAACTTCAGTCTTTAAAATTCTCAAGTAATTGCTCAAACAAAAACATAGATACGAAAAGCATCTCTCATATAAATATAAAAAATATGAGAAGAAAGCATGAAAAGTAACAGATGTCTCCTTGAATGAAGAGATCCTGTGGACCAAACTAGCAGAAGAAACCTTTGACAAAGCTTAAATAGGCTGCAGAAAGAAGTTCATATACACGGAGCCACAATCCCCAAACTGGCTTCCGAGACTGTTCAAGTTCCCTAAAACCATACAGATTATGTGTTTCACAGATGCAACTCCATAGTCAAACAAGCTTGGGAAATTCCAGACAGTACTCAGTGCCATCTATAGTCTACCAAGAAGCTGTGAAATCCCCCTGCATAACCTCACATTAAATATTCTGAATACTGTATGAGATTTTTGTCAACTCTGATTTTCTAAATAAACTTGTTTTATTTGGAGGTCTTTTCTTTATCTGTCAGTATCATACCTAACAACATTTCATGAGTATTTAGGTATTTAGTGACCACTTCCCATGTGAATGATGCTGTTGTAAACACTTTACAAAGTATTAATCCATATAATACCTTCGAGGCAGATATGACTACCATTATTTTGCAGATGAGGAAACTGAGCTACACCACAGAATGCCATTTCATCCAGGCAGAGAGGCTCTGCAGCCTGTTTTGTAACCCATACATGGGTAGTAGAGTGAGAAGCCCTAGAGGGGCTCCCCTGGGAAAGAAGATGAAGGAAATCTTGTTCTTTTTTTTTTTTTTTTTTTTTTTAGAAAGTCCTTACCTACTTGTGCTGCTTCAAGGTTCCTCTTTGGTCTGTTTCTGTGTTGCGGTTTGAATTAATTCTTTCTATCAGAATGGTCCAGAGGCAAAGACAGGAAGCAGAACAGACTGGGCTGAAGGTATCATGGCAGCATTACCATTAGGATACAAACCAAGGAACGGCTTGGATTGAGGTACACAGATCACAGATGGCAATCAGTAATCTGGAACACACGAGCAAGGGCTTGTAGGAAAAGCTGGACTCCTCTTTCCTGGTCTAGGGCTTTTTCCTACACATAACTATATCGCTACTATTTTGAAGATTGAGAGTGGTTTACACTGAGACACTCTGATGACCAGAGCAACTGAACGAAATCCCTGCCTACTGAGAGTAGAGACACCAGGACTGCTGTAGCCTGAGGGAACAGCGGTCACCTTGTCAGACTCCAGTGCCTGCATTTGGTTTCCTTAAGTGGGGAGAACAAAAATAGAAAGATCGGGCTGATTCTTAAGAGCAAAGTACCTTTCAACCTACATAAGTCCCTTGTAATTGTCTTGATTTAGTCCATCTATACTACATATATATCAGACATGTTATACACCATAAAACATCACTTTTATTTGTCCGGTACAAAAATTAATTAACATAGAAACAAATAAATTAAGACATATATGGGGAAAATAAGAACTCTATTGGAGCACAGTACTAGCCATAATTCTTTTAATTTCTCTGAAATATTCCTACTTGCTGTGGCAAGTAGAGGCACTGTTCAGGGCTCATCCAGAGAAGGGAGCCGCTGCATTGCTGGGAGGTAAAGATGGGCCCCCTCTGAAGGCTGGTGTGGGTGGGAAGGCTCGGGAGCCACCCCACAGCTGCAAAAGCTGCCAAAGTCCCTGGAAAAGGAGCATAAATCCTGCCCCCACACATGTCACTGTCACTGAGCCAGGCCTGCTAGGTCTAAGAACAGGAGCCCTCAGAGAAAGCTCCTGGCATGGTTCCGTGCTTCTCATTCCAAGGCCAAAGTCAGGTCACACAGAGCAGGCACAGGCCTGCTGCTGGGCCGTGAAGATTTCCTCTACCCCGGACCAGACCCACTCAGGACTTTACGGTAAAGAGAGCCTGCTGAGTATGTAACACGGATGGCTGCACAGAACAAGGCAGACATGGCAGGCTCACTGCTCCCCAAAGCGAAACTCAGCCCTAAGAAATGAGCTTCCTAAACAGTGAACCATAATCTAAGAAGATGGAAAATAAGCAAGCACAGATGTGCATGAGCAAGGGAGGAGAAGGAAGGGAGAGAACATACAGAAAGGGTCCTGAACCCCACAAATCAAATCACAAAGTGCTCAGCACACATAAGGGAACTAGAGACATCTCAGAATATAGCAAACTACAAAGTTGGGTGTGGTAGCTAAGTCTTGATACTACAGCATACTAAGGAAATTCCATGTCATTGGCTGCGGACTAGTGCAACATTTTGACAAATGGGAAGAGGGAAAGCTGAGTTACTCGACCCTTTACATCCCACTTCTTCCACCAAAAGGTCTTCCTAACCTCTCCAATTCACATCCCTCTCCTTTCCGCACCGTGTTTGCCCTATGTGTGTGCTATGCTCCTAACTAGACATAGCTCTCTGGCTCAGCCGAAAGTGGAGGCAAGAGGAAAGCCATGGGCTCAGACATGGATCAACGTCTCAGGTGTGTTGCTGACGTCAGAACATAGGGAGAATGAGAAGTCTGAGTCTGAGCAACTGAAAACACAGGGGAACTGCTCTAGGTCAGAGCAGACAGCGGGCTGGAAGTTCAGGAAGACAAACGCAGCCTGAGGAGATGGACAGGTGAGTAAGACGAGGAGACAGAAAGCCCAGGCCTTAGCAGGTCTGAGGCACAGGGCAAAACCATGGAGCAAGAACCCCAAACAGAAAGCTGATTCCAGAACCCAGGTCCTTACCGCCGCGCCCTTACATACGGCCATGCTGCCTACCATCATTAGTCACATTTCTGGCCGTGACGTTTTGAAGGGGAGGGGCACTGAGGAGGCACTTGGTCAATATTTTAAACGTGTTCCTTGGCTGGGATAGCTGACAATGCAGAAAAGGGACAGAGCATTGCTTATACCGTAAGAGCAGCATCAGGGTGGTAACCAGTATTCACCCCTGAGGGCTTTGCTGCCTTGTCTGCCTGCTCAAAGGTACTTTAGGAGATCCGAATCAATTAAAAGCACAACTTCGTTAGCTATCCTGCGTATACATATGTACATAATTATCCCTTTCTTCCTTTTCTCTTTCCCCTCATCCCAGTTGCTCTTTACTTTTGAGCAGTTTCATTTCACAATGTTTATCATGCCTCCTAATTTATATTCGCACTTTCAGGTTCTTACACTAGTGATACAATACATTGCTTGCACATGCACCTCTGATTTATTTCACTTATGAGTATGGTCTCTAGTTCTGACCATTTACCTATAAAAGCCTCAAGTTTGTCTTTCTTTATAGCTGAATAATATCCCCATATATTCTGTCGCTTTATTGTAAGGAACAGTTAATTATTAGGTGTTTGATCAATCTTGCATGTCTATGTTTGTTTTCTAAAGTATATACTTTGAAGTTATCAATGTGTAAAATAACAACCCTTGTTAATTCCCTGTCACCTTGTCTGTAATTCAGTTTTGCTTGTACTATTCTTGTGCTACTTTGTAAATGGCTGCTTGTTAATATGTTTTCATTCTTTTACTTTTAAAATAAAAAAATTAAAAGCAGTCATTCATTGTTCAATGCCAAAATCTTTGGCCCAGTCACTCTGAAACTGTCAGTCAGTGAGAAAATACTTATTAACTGCCTACTCCATGCCAGGCACAGTGCTAGGCAATGGGAATAAATGGAGAGAAGACTGGAAGGAACCTCTAGCATCGTGAAGCTTCACATTCCTTTTTTCCTGTCCATTTTTCTTGTCATAGAAGAGTAATTTTCATAGGTTCAAATAAAACCCCATTGGGAGTTTTCTGTATAGCAACATGATCAGTACAGCCTTGTACAGACCTAAATTGTTGTTTTCCTCTGTTTTTCAATTAAAAATACATAAAGTAAAAGAATAAGGTATTGACAATTTCAAAATCACAAAAAGAAATTTAAATAATTATGAGATGAGTGACCTAGGAAAATAGTACATATTCAGATGTTAGCCTCCCTTAAAAGCTCTCAAGTTACTGATGAAACAGTAAGAAACTTTCATCTATCTAGCTGTGCACAAACATAAACACGCAAATCCATTCAAACAAACAGGCATGCACACACACTCAGAGATTGTTCTCTTTGTGTCTTTAGAGTGTACAGCAATACAGGCAAAGCTTAGAATTTAGAACTTGAGGTACTCTAAGAAAATTTTTGAAATAAGAAAACTGAATTCTAGATAATCACTTAGTCATAAACTATCAGTTTGACTAGAACTCACACGTGTCAGCTACCCATAAAGGAATGTTTCCCTAGACATCATTTTAAGATTTTGCTCTAAATTAGAAGTAATACTCCAGCACCTACAAAAAATACAAAGCTTTCAAAGAGCAATTATGAGGTGTGATCTTTCTACCTAGCAAAATAAAGGTCAGATGAACAATGAATTCAAAAGTATTCTGCTCTTCTAACTTACATTGTGCAGCTGGTGGTGATAGTCATAATTGTATCTACTGTGCATTTCCTAGAAGTTGGAACTGGGTTTTTAAAAAGCAAAGTAAGTCATTTTGCAAACAAGAAGCCAAAAAGGCAGAGGAGATAGTGTTTCGGACCATAATTATGTAAGACTTCAGGCCCTGGTTGCATTGTCTGTGCAGTTTACACAGTGCACAGCGGCAGCTCAAGTGCTTTTGGAGTTCAGTCCAAAGAGGAGAAGCCAAATAACCACAATCTCTGTTTGAGAATCACTTATGGCATAATAATCTGCTTGTAAAGCTGACTTTTAAAAATAGCTGTGGTAATGGAATATACCTGACTTCAAAAATGTCACACCGACAGCTTAGTAAAACATCTGTAATGTTGTCATGGCAAGAAAGGATGTTTTCAAAGATACCATGGCTTAGGGGTTTATCAAAAAAAGAGAAGAGTAAGACCCACAGAGCACCAAGTAAACTGAAATAAAAGACTTGAAGGTAAAGAAGCTATGGAGACTTTATTTTTAAGAGAAGAACATGGCTTATGTCAGATAAACAAACGCCAACCTTTCAGGGCCAATATTGCAAGAATACATGTTTATTTTAATGTTGATTTAATACTAAATATCCATGAATATTAAAAATGCATTATTAATTTTCTTAAAGTCTGCTATTGTCCATGTGAAAGGATTGACCGGGAGTTTAGAACCATGGCCCTGTGTATAAAAGTGAAAATGTGACACATAAGCTGAATTGGCAAGAGGAGATGTTGCTCAGAACTATTTGAGTTTTCTCAGACAAGAAAGTTACCTTAGTCCTGTGTGCATTGATCTGAATAATCTGGGTTGTGCTGTAGTCTTATCTGTCAATCCCACAGGAGGCCCGTGTACTCCAGGGCAAGTCAAGGACATAATCTGCTGTTCGTCTCACATGAAACCTGGGAGTTAGGAAACCGGAAGCAGAGAGTTTCATGTGGTGATATCAGCAGATAAAACTAATGGTTTTAAATGTTCTGGCTTATTAGTCACCTCCCCGCAAAAGTGCGGAGACATATAGATGTCCTCAAGGAGCAAATGTCGGACCCACCATAAATCCTAGTCTGCCTCCATCAAAACGGTACATTAGGAAAAATGAAAGCCTAATCCTAATCATTCCCCTCAGAAGGTTTTTTAATCTGTTAAACTCTGATTAATGCCTATATGAATGCTAGGAGGTAATCCCTTCTTACCCACCCACATACACACGCAAAGAATCAGGAAGCTCTACATTCTACATTATAGAATGGTTTCTTTTCCCTAAAGAGTCTCTTAGCAGATACTAGAATTTCTCTGCCTGCAAAAGAAAAACCTGGGCTTTGCCACTCTGGCACACTGTCCGTTCCTGAGCACTCAAATATTTCCTAGCTACAGGAATATCCTTGTCGATCAGTGTAAACTTTGAATGTTCAACATAGTAAAAAGAATTTTATCCTGTTTCATACAGAGTTTGCTTTGTACCATTAAAAAAATTCTGAACACAGATATGCTTATACTAATGATTCTCTCTAGAAAAAAATTTGAACTAATGATTCTGCCTTCATTTTTAAGTTACAAAAAACATTTATTAGTATACATTTATAGCATATAATGTTGCTGGAGCCCTTACTATTCATGAGAAAATGGGGGTGGGAATTTTCTGAGTTTCAAATCTTGTTCTCTTTTTTTAAACTTTGCTTAAAATTTTTTTTCCCATGGAGAAATTGTCAGATAATATCTTCCAACAAAGTTAGCCAAGAACATCTCCTAAGTGGGAAGTATTACATGTGTTACCATTTGGCACTGATATATCACTTAAACACATAGGCAATTGCAAAGTGCTTTACACAGCAGTGTGAACTCCTGTGTATGGCACTAGAGGAGTGGCTTGGGTTCCCTCCCAGCTCCCAAGCATGTTCATGCCATGACCTTGATTGAGTCACTCCAGATCTTTCTTTTGGGTTTCCACAAAGAAGCAAGAGGTACACAGAAATGGCGCTTGTCAAATACATGATCTTTGAAGACAGGGAGGGTTCAATGTGAAATGAGTGGTGAACGATGTGTACTTGGCTATACATTTGCATTTGTCACTTGGAAGATATGTTAACTCCAGTCTGGTGACTTTAAAAATGGTATAAGCAGATTTCTCTGACTGTTGTGCTAAGATACATGAAATAAGAATGATCTTCTGACATAGCTTCTTCCATCCTCCACCTGTCCCAGCTGGAGGCCTGCGGATTCTTTAGTTTCTTAGCCTTAAAATTGGTGATGGGATTTCTTTAACTTCTTAGTCTTAAACTTGTTCCAAGTCTGCTTAAACATTCTGACTTGTGTATGCTGCTTAACCTGGGAAATGTTCTCATTTTATTTTAATAGCAGATTTAGGTTTATTTATTTACTTTCCTTATCTTCTTGGGTCTTCATTCACAATCTCTAGGCTTATTTTATTAGAAATGCAGTTAAGAATACTTTCCAGGAGAAAGGAGACCTGATTCCTGGAAATATTAACAGACCCTTGGTGAGAAAAAAACTCCATTAAAATTAATTAGTAAAATCAGGACCAAGAGGCACTTTGAGCAGTGTTTTTTCAATGTGTTTTGTAAAGTTTTAAAGGATGTTGACTAAAATTGCACTGGTTCACCAGGTGTGGTAGTGCATACCTGTAATCTCAGCACTTAGGAGGCTGAGGCAGGAGGATTACTGTGAATTCAAGGCCAACCTGGGCTACACAAGTGAGTTCAAGAGCAGCCTGCACTATATGGCAAGGCCCTAACTCAAAACAATACATACATACATACATACATACATACATGCATATTTCATTGTTTTTTGTAGGTCAGTGATGCAGATTTAATAGTATATTTTATCTTGTTAATTTAAGCTTGATTTTTTTTCTCTAATTCTTCATCAAATGACAGGTTTTGAAATATTGGTATAACCCTGACATCAAAATTTATGATTGTTTCATAGGATTTTGTCAAGAATGTATCCACTGAATTCAGAAACCAATGATCAGTTTACAAAGTTGACCATCTGAGATATGAAAGGAAAGTTGGAATCACATCACGGAAGATGCTAAAGATCACAGAGTGGTGTTTGGAAGCTGCTAAGTAGAAAGTGAAGATGCATTAACAGTGTGAACTCGGGGTAGTTCACAGTCTTAGCTGTGTTTAACAGAACAAAACTGCTACTATGAAGACTTTGGGAAAATAACATATTATGATTTGCGTCTCGATGTTCCTCCAAAGCCTCATGTGGTCGAGGAGCCAGGCTTTCTAAAGACAGCTTGTTAAACCTGGACCTCTTGTTTTCATGCTCTCACCTCCAGAAACAGTTACAGTTACAGTGCGCCCTCCCCCCCGGCTCAGCAGGGGGCCAGGGTCTTCACTTTGTAAATAGCCTCAGCGCATGCAAAAGAGGGCTCCTAGAGGTTGTGAGTGATATACTGACACCCGCCCCAGGGTGTGTAGCCTTCAAACAGTAGAAGGGAGGGAGAAATGCTTGTTCTGCCCTTTTATGCTCTGGTTGCTTTTGTATCTTCTGCCACCATAAACTGATGCCCCTCTGCTGTGCCACCCTGCCTTGGCGCCAGCTGACTATAGACTGAAACTTCTACAAACTATGAGCTAAACACTTTCCTCTTTAACTTTGGGCATCAGATACTTTGTCTCAGCAATGAGAGAAAAGTAACTAAGACATAGTACAAAAGAAAAAGGAAGAGTTAAGGGGACATATTTTAAATAAAACCAAAGCTAGCTCGGTAGCAGCAAGAACAAAGGTAAAAGTATACACCGAGAGATTCTTCAAGGGTGAAATTAGCAAACTTTAGTGACCAGTGGGATGGAGGTTATAGGTGCTAATAAGTGAAATATTTCCCTCCCCTTTGGCAAAAGGTCTACCCGCCTGTTTCCTATTTTATTTTGCTCTATAATTTATGTATATTTTTGATTTCTCACAGAAGAGAAATCATATGATATTTAAGCTTGTATGTCTGATTTACTTTACTTAACGTCATGGTCTAAAGCTGGACCTATTTTCCTACAAATGACTCAGATTTATTCTTCTCTATGGAAGAGCAGAAATTCATCGTGTATCAGTGCCACATTTTCTTTATCTGTTCTTCTGTTGATGGACATATGGACTATTTCCAAAATTTAGCTATTATGAGCTGTGCTGGAATAAATATGGGTATGTGTGTATCACTGCAATACGATGTCTTTAACTCTTTTGAGATGGTACCTAGAAGGGGGAATAGCCGGGTTGAATGGAATTGCTAATTTTATATTTTTGAGGACTCAGTGTACTGATTTTCATGGTGATTGTGCTAGTCTACATAACAACCAATAATGTAGAAGGATTTCTTTCCCTGCAGCCTTGCCAGCACTTGTTATTATTTAATTTTTGATGATAGACACTCTTTACTCAAGCAATGGAGGGAAGAGGGAAGGAGGGAAGGGGAAGGAGATTAAAAGAAGGAAGAAAGATGTGGCCTGTGCATGTACCAAGTCCTCACCATTAATGTAGTCATTATGCACTGCAAACACGAACTGATAAATGAACAATAAAAAAAGTGAAATGATAAACAAATAATTATTTAATGAAATGCTTCTGCAGGTGACAAAAGGCAAAGCCAATACTTTCAGATCCTCTTCCTCCCCCATATTTGTTTTCCTGGTACACTTGGTCTGAATTTACTAGATCACTGACAATCTGGCTTTATTGTCTAATATATAACCTTGGCTTAGTGACTATATTTCTGATCTGCTGATGCTAAAAGAAAGATAGGAAAACAAGGGAGTTTTGAAACCCAGTTTCTACTTTATCTCGATTAGAACAAACATAAGACATCAATGAATGGAGAATATGAAGGTGCTGAAAACAGGCTGACTGTTGTCCACAGGTGCTGAGCACTGATACCTCCACAGCCGGCAGGCTCCCTGTACACTTAAGACTTGGAAGGCTTTGGCCCACAGGTGAAGTTCCCAGAGCAGATTTATGGATGCAACCAAGTGTTCCAGAGTGCTAAGCTTTAGGGTTATACTTGGATGCCACTAGAATAGCTTGGCTTGACGTTCATAAATAATAACTTTACAGCTTGCTGTGAACAACATGCAGTGTCTGAACAATCTCAGACTGCTGTGCAGGTGACCTACTTATCTAACCAAGAAATAAAATGGCTCATTTTATCTTACTGGATGAAGGACTCACAGAATAATAGTTCTTATAAATGTGTAGAAAGCCTTGGTAACTAAACTCTATTTTTTCTTAATCATTTAGCTGAGAAAAAGAGAAGGACTTATTTCTGTCCTCTACCATGATTACTCAGATCAAGCTTGAAAAGAGATACTGACTATTCAATTATATCCCCCCCCATTAAAGATCCATTGAAAAATAACCACGATACTGGTGAGATCAGGAAGCAGTAACACATGCTCAAAGAACTAAATGATATTCATGCATTAATTGTCCATGATTAGTAACAGCAAGTGAATGACCCAAGCTTGGGTCATTGAATAGGACGTCATCAAAGAGCTAGAACTTGAATGAGGTTTTCAGAAAAACAGCTCTTGGATGGATAGAAAAGAGACAGAATTTGGGAGAAATAAGAAACATGAGCCCAAGTAAAATATCATCTGCACTGGCCAGGCAAATAGCTAATTAAAACTGGCTTTACAAAGAAATTGTCTTAGTAACTTTCCTCACCCCTGGAACAAAATACAAGTCAACTACAACTTAAAAAAGAAGAGGCTTATGGTGTTTAGAGGGTACAGTCCATGGCTGGCTGTTCCAAGACAGAGGGGCATGGTGAAAGAGTCCAGGGGAGGAAAACTGCTTACAACGTAATGACTGGGGGGAAGCAGAGAATGGAGAGAGGGGCTGTGGAGGGAGATGGATCTTCCAGTCACAGCCCCAGTGACCCACCTCCAACAAGTCCCCGCCTCCTAACCGCACATTCAGATACTGAACTTATCCCTGTGGTCTGATCACATTCCAAAGCCCAGCCATAAATACATGAGACTTTTGGGGAGCATTCTAGGTCTAAACCATAACAGAAAATTTATACCACTAAAAAATTCAGGAATCTGCTTTGTGGGATTTAAGTGCTGCTACTAGAATGCTACCTCTTAGTTCTTCTTTTCTCTGTGTTGACTTGACATTCTGGAAGGCACTTGACATGCAGCAAAATGGCTAACAGTGGCTGGAGCTTCACATCCAGTCTTCTCAGCTGCCCTAGTAGGACCGTGGAAAGTGTCACATTTCTCCAGCTGATCTGTCAAAAGGTTGCCACTAATCGGGTCATCTTGGATTACCTACACATCCCTGAAACTATCTCTGTGGTTAGGAGAATAAAATATACTAATTTAATGGCTAGGCCAGGGTTACATGGATTCAGAAAATGGGTCCAAACATACCTGGTTGTTACATATCGCTGAAAAGGCAAAACAAGAGATGTCTGTAGCACAGATGCCTTTAGATTTTATATACACTAATTTAAGATTAACAAAAAGTACCTTAGTGGAAAAATGAAAACATGATAGGAGGAACTACTGGGATACAATCAGTAACAAAAATAATGTGGATTTTTACTGTAAAACATGGGAAATTATTGAAGATTTTTAACAAGGCAGTGGCATCCTAAGTTCACACAGCCAACTAAAATATTCTTTCTCAGAAAAGTTTGCTAAATGCATTGAAGTTATACATCTATAGAAAAGTCATCCTAATTGAGACTACTCATATACAAATCAGTTTTTGAAATGTCTAGGTTGTATGAAAGTAAAAAAGTTTCATGTGTCTGATTAATTCTATTAGAACAACTTCACACATAATTGATATGAATGTATAATTAAGAAAAACCTCTGATTTCCTTTAATAATTTGTTTACTGAACACCTTCTTCAATGTACAAGACATTCAAGTGATCATGGCTGGTATCCAAAGAGAAATACAGACTTGGTCTCCTATACCTAAATAATATTTCTTTGGAATAACAGATAGCTAATAGGCATCTTCTTCACTTAACCCCAAAGCCAGGCCAAGCAGTATTGTGGTAGGCAATCACATACTGTCCAAGGTGAATATTATAGAAGAATATACTGAAGTTTCAAAATGCTTAAAGAAAGTGTCCTCAAGAAACACAGGTAGTTTTTCCTCAAGAAACACTTGCTAGCGGTGGATGCAGGAATCAAAACCAGAATTTCCAAAACAGAATTACTGCTGATGAAGATACTTGTCATGGGGCTGGGGATATAGCTCAGTGGAATAAGCGCTTGCCTAGCAAGCGCAGGGTCCTGAGTTTGATCCCCAGTACCAAAAAAAAAAAAAAAAAAAAAAAGAGATACTTGTCATGAATGAGTTTCTGTTTTGCCAAAAGAGCAATCACTGTACACTCCTCCACACAGATAGAGAGGACTCCTGTTGTATACTATTTATTTCTAATTTTGATTTTTGTAAATTAAATGTGACATCAGATTCGCTAGAGACTTTCATGTTTAAAGGAATATTGGAATAGGTTCTTCTGTAAAGTGAATAATTTCTTAATGTGACTACTTACCATATTATTTTTTATTCATTATTTCAGATTCAAACACAGCTGAGGTTACTAATGCCTGACACCCATGCATTTTGAATGAGAAAAGATGTGTGCCCAGTGCACAGCTCCAGAAAAGAATAAACAGCCAAGAATGTTAAATGTGTTATCTGACACCTAATGTTGTGTTATACTTTAACATACTACACATGAAAGCTAATCTCTAGCTTGGAGCTGGAAGCACAGCTAAGGTACAACCAGTCACCTGGGGTGGTATTTTTTCTAAATCATCCACATTAGGAACAATCCTGAGTTCTGATGTGGTTGAATGTATTTGTGCACAGCAACCCTTGAGGATCGTTAAGGAGGCACTTAGCCTCTGACCAGCTCTGACTAATGTATACGGAGGGAACCCCATAAAACACATATACTTCAAATTGTTTGCCCAGTAATGGATATATGGCCTGCCCCTCCCACGTACACACCCTTGTCTAATGCCAATATAAGTGGTGTCTGAAGAGCAAAGCGCATTCTATCTCAGTCCCAAAGCTGACGCTGGTGCACTTTGACTAATGTTCCAAACTTTAAAGAGCAGTTTCTCCATGGATATCTTCTCCAGCCCTTGCCTTGGCCATTATTCCACTAATGCAGCAATTATTCCAATCTACAGAGAGAACTCAAAGGCTGCTGTGGCTGGCTGAGAAGAAGAAAGAGTTGTACTCTATACACTATGGAAACCAGACAGCAAGAATCAGTAGCTAAAAGAAAGGACAGGTTGCCTTCCTTTATTCCTTAGTCCACGTCCAGTCAGAAAATGATGCTCTGTAAATTTAACAATATCCTGCACACCAAAAACCTAAATATTTCAAATGCCACTAGCCCATAGTTACCCTTAAATGAACTTGTCCTAAAGAAATGTGCATACAAGGTTAACTACAAGGGTGCTGACTGCAGCCTTTTTTATTTGGTGAAAAATAGAAAATGACCTATTAACCAGCTATAGGTATATTGGTTCTCTGTTGCAGTTACAAAGCATTACCCTAGATTTGATGGCTAAAGGCAACACAGATTTATTATCTGAAATTTCTGTAGATCAGAAGTGTCAGCAGTGTTATATTTTCCAGTGGGAGTTATAGAGAAAGATAAGACCTTGTTTCCATTTGGTATTGGGGCTGAGGTCCCCATTGTTTGCTGCCTGTCAGCTGAGGATCTTTGCCAGCTTTGAGATGCCTCCTATATTTCCTGGTTTATGACCTTCATCCTCCATCTCCAAAGCCTGCAATAGTGGAGGTGGTTCTTGGTTTGTCCAGTCTCTTTGACCTGTGCTTCTGCCTCCTTTTCCTGTGCGTGTACCCATGTGATTACACTGGACTCACCAATAACCCTTGATACTCTCCCCATCTGAGAATCGATAACCTTAATTCTACTGGAAAAATTCTGTTTATCATGTACTTTTAACATAGTCACATATTACAAGGATGGGGGTAGGTTGATAGTTGAGAGCCTACCATAGTAGGCTTATCAGTTAAATAAAGCTTAGAATCTGCATAGGATTAAGTGGAATATAAATTAAAATGCAGTATTAAAAATATTTAACAAGGAAAAGTGCAACATAAAACACCACAGTCATAAACATTAAAATAAAAAGAAACGATCTACCCAAATGTAAGGGTGATTTCATTCCATTGTTTTGGTAAACAAAATCTAGCTTGATATATCTATCTATCTATATCTAGCTGTACATATATTCAATATTTATACATCTCTTTAGACAGAAAGGTCTATGTTGAGTGATCATTTTTGAGATTGAGGATTATGGGTGAATATTTTTAGACTAATACATATTTTTTAACTCACCTAAAATGAGTAAATATAGAGTCTGTAAAATGCACGCACCACATGTAGACTTTAAATATTAAAACTTTCTCTTACAAATTGCACACAGTAGGTAGTTTGTTGTCTGATCAATTGATCGCCTCTCTCTCAAGCACCAGAATGTCTCTCATATACACAATGATATTCTCATCTTCATGGACAGAACCCTCTTCCCATGAATATACTCAATCCTAGCCACCATACTCCTGTTCTAAGAAATCCATTATCTTTAGCCCAGAGTCCTAGTAGCTATTAAACCAAGTTACAGTAGAAGAACCTTGCTGATTTTCTACAGCAGCAATAATGCCACCTCTGAGAAATGTTCTGACATTGTGCGGCCTGGAAAGGCCATGTGTCAATGTTGGTTGAATTTCAGATAGCTAAAAATAAGTCTTTCTCCTCCTTTTGGTTTTAAAGTATAAGCAAATCTAGCTTTTGATGTACAAAGCTTATAAATGAAACAATTTGCTGTCCCCACCCAAAAACAGCTAATGCAACTCCAAAAAGAAAGGTCTATCTTTAACAGTTTACTTTACATTCTAACTGTGGTTTCCGTAAGAACATACTGTATACAAACTTTGTTCCTAAGATTATTTCTGTTAGTGCTAAATTGACTTCAATTCACAAAAAATCATGTGGTACATTCCCATGTAACTAGGATGTTTTGTTCTAAAGAAAACAGAGTTCTTTCCCTTCAGCAACCTTCCTTGTTTATGGGGAAATCTACCTCCACCCTGTAGATCATACTTAGATCCAGTCGCCAGATGTTGGTTTAATTCTTAGAAGACATAGCAATGACTTTGACCATTCTGTGACTAGAGTGCAGACTACACCCTATCAGTAGCAGACAGATGGGGCATCTTAGAGCATTACTGTTAAAAAGAGGGAGGGTCTTTTCTATCAAAATTCTAGAGTAAAGGAATTCTTGGATCCAAATCCTACCTCTGGCCTTTACAGTCTATGCAACCATTGGCCAATTGTTTTATCTCTATATGCCCCAATTTGTAAAATGAAGATAATAATATTACACCCATCCTAGAACTGCTGTGAGATTTAAATAAACTGAACACATTACGCCCTTGTCCAGAATGTGCTAGTAAGAACATTTTACAAGTTACAACAGAACCACAAAACCAGAAAAACCATTGCAAGGGAGTTATGGATAGAAGATAGCAACAGAAAGAGAGACAGAGGGTTAGAGAAAGAGGGAGAGAGAAGAAGGAACTTCTTTAAAAAGAATCTTCAGGAATTTGCAACAGTGAGATCTCCTTAGTGAAGTCTATCCTGATCATCCAACTTGAAATCATGCAACAACCCCCAAACTTGTTACTATTCATGATCACTCGTGCTCTTTTCTTTGATTGCACATTAACATAATTTTATTGTGTTTATGTTTACATAACTTCCCAAATAAAGACCTTTGTCTTTCTGGCTGTCATATCCTTGATATCCAGAAGATACAATCAAAAGCTGTGATGAATGCTGCTGCTGCAGGGATCTTCAGTAGAAAAAGCATTATATCAAAGTTTGGTGTGGGACAAGCTTTGGCTTCTTTGATGAAACTACGAGCTACAGTTGAGAGAAGATGCATTTTAATGTGTGCCATAAATAGTGCACGGATTAAACATATTGACATGAATTTTGTCAATTTCATTGGAGTTACACCATCATACTCCTTCTGATTCCAGCTTTTTAAGAAATGTCATCGCCAGGAGATGAAACTTGGGCTTATGATTATGATCCTGAGATCAAGGTTCAGAGTCCTCAATGAAGATCACCCAAATTGTCTAGTGCAAGAACACATGTCAGTGAAGATCCGATATCAAGGTGATGTTGATTGTGTTTCTTGACCTTGTTTGTTTGGTTGTTCATTTGTTTTTTGAGATAGGGTCTCCCTATGTAGTGTAGGTTGGGCTTGAACTCATTTATGTAGACCAGGCTGGCCTCAAACTCACAGGGACACTCCTGCCTCAGTCTTCTGGGGTTACAGGTGTGTGCCACCGTGCTTCCCTTGTGTTTTCTGACCTTCGTGGAATTGCATAAGCTGAGTTTGTACCCAGGAACACTAAGATAAACTCTGAATACCACAGGACTTATTAGAGCATTTAAGAAGCAATGTACATAAAAAATAGCATTTGACATAGGCAGTTTCATCCTTGATCATAATGCTAATCTGTGTGAAACATTATTTCTAGTGTAGCACTGTCTGAAAAATGAAAGCATTACAGTGTGTCCCCATTCATTCTGTTCACCAGATCTGATGCTGTGTGACTTCTGGCTCTTTCCTAAAGTCAAGATGCTATGAAAGGTGAATGTTTTGAATTTATTTAGGACATCAAGGCAGGCATGATAACACAACTAAAGACACTCACGAAAGAGGACTTTCAGAACGGCTCCAGAAAGTGGCCAGGATATTGGGATAAAGGTATTCAGATGGGAAAGGGGTTGAAGGGAATTAATGCCAAAGTGTCTTTTACTGTAACAATTTTTTTAAACATTCACCAGATTTTTATCACACTTCATAGAATAGCACTTGAGTAATAGTCAACTTCTATAAATATTTGTTCACAGAACAAATTGTCATTACCCTCAAGAGGGGAAGATTTGTCTAAAACTTAGGGATAGATTTTATGAAGCACTGACTGAGAGCTCCCTATGCAATTGTAACAGGAGCCTTGAATATCATGTGTCGCCACATTCATGTCGGCCCCAGTAGAAGTTCTAAAGACAGCAAGTGAGGCAGAAGAGTGACCTGGATATCAGGTCACACTCCAGTCCCAGTACTGTCCCTCATCGTCCAGTCACTTCAGCTTGACAGAAATGCAAATGAGAGCCAGGGGCCTGACCAAGACTCATGTGGATCTCAGACATCCATGGTTCCCTGTGTAGATGAGGTAGGAGTGATCAGATCCGTATTTACTGACAGGTGCTAAGATGCTCAGTCTGCGGCAGTTACTCTTATCTGCACTTCTGAAAAAGCCTAGCTAGAATTAGTAAAGAAAGTTATATTTTCCTTTATACCTGTGTCCAGCAGAGCAGGTGCTTACACTGAGAGGTTGCTCGAGAATCCCATTGTATGTTCATTGTTTGGTATGGGACCTTGCAAGAAAGTTATAACACAACTTTATCAGTTTAATCCACTGACTGAAAAATTCAGAAGTCTCTTTTCCACCTCTCTTTGTTTAAAAACTATTGGATAAATCTGCTGGAGAAAAAAGGTGTGCCTCAGTTACTTTCATGGAGTTTTGTTTATTTGTTTTGTATTAGGAATTGAACTCATGATCTCACACTTGCCAGGCAGGTGCTGTGCCACTGAGCTATATCCCTGGCCCTTGCCTTAGTTACTTTCCAAAGACTTGATACCTGACACTCACAATTTAAAGGTGGAAAGGCCTATTTGAGCCACAGCTGGTAGAAGGCTCACTCCATAACTGGCTGGCTCCAAGGGAGGAGGGTGACGTGACAGAGAGGCATCACAGAAGAGAGACAGCTCCTGGCAAGTCAGCAGGAAGCCGGAAGTGATCTAGGGAGGAGGGAGCGAGACAGACCTTTCCAGGCCACCCCCCTGGGGGTGATTGTCTTGGTTACTTATCTCTTGCTGCTGAGACAAAATACCTGAAACCCAAAATGAAGGAGGCAAGGGTTTATTTAGCTTACAGTTTGTGGGGGTTCCAGTTCATATTTGGCTGGCTCCATGGCAGAGGGCAACCGCTCGTGGCAGAGGAAGATAGCAAAAGCAACAAGAACAAAAGGGAGGAGCGGAGGCCGGCAGCCTCTTTCTCTCCCTTACATGTGCAGACTATCTGACCTAGGGTGGGTGTAGCACTCACACCCATAATCCCAGCTTTAGATCATGGGTCAATCATAAACTGTAGAGCCTGCCCCATGACTGCATGAGGCTTTAGGGGGACATCCAGACACAAACCGTAACAGTGATCCACCTGCTTCCGATGTCACAGCGATAAACTCACCAGTGGACTAGCCCACCAATAAGTAGCACAGCCTCCCACCTGTGAATGCATGAGGCTTTGCGAGACATCAAATATAAACCATCCCAAGGTGTTTTGGCCTCTGTTCCATCTCTATTACAGTAGTAAAGTGTTGGCTTAGAGGCAACAATGTCAGAAGGGAGCTTGATGACACTCAACATATAAAAATTACCCACATTTTTGGACAGAGTGAGCTTCCCACTGCCTCTTGGCCAGCTTTCAGGGCAGCAGCTGTGGAGAAATATTAACATCTCCACTTCCTGTTCTAAGTGGTCTGTTCTGGGAAATTCATGGCCCACAGAAGATCTAGACCTTATCTTCTATCCCCATCTGGTCCTTGAGATATAGCTAAGGCTTGGCCTCAATTCCTAATTCAGAAGGCCTCCACAGGATTTCTGTGAATTCATGGGTTGGACATGCTTTTGATAAATGCATATATTACTTAGGATCTATTCTAAGCTTCTGTAATAAACAGACTCGAAAGAGCAGTGGCTTACACAAGTTAGTAGTTCACTAGAACGAGGAAGGCATAGATACCATTCAATGCACACATTTCATACATGAGTTCAAGGTGACTGATCCAGCTCCTGCCATGACACCTACATCCTAGATAGCATGATGAGGAAAATAACATTCAGTGCCCTAAAGACACAACATGGAAGTGGTGCTCATACCTCATCTCCTATAGCTTGTGGCACTGCACAACTAGCTGCAGAAAAGGCTTGGATGTGAAGTCATTACCTCAACTGTCATAGATCCAACTACAAAAGAAAATTCTTTGAGCAAAGGAAAAAGAATATGGGTGCTGGATGCCAGTCAGCAGTCTTCATCACAGACTACCTCTCTTTGAATACCCATTCATACTCTTCTCATTAATGGATCATGCATGTCCCATTCCCAAGGAACTCAGGACAAGGTTCCATCTGGTAGCATCTCGCTCTATGTCTAGGCTCCCCAACAGAAGCTGTCCTTTCCATCAAGCCTAAATGTGACTCCTTGTAGTCTGTTAAAGAGGGTTCTGCCACACACACACACACACACACACACACACACACACACACACACACTGTGGAGGTTCATTCTTTTCATTACTGCACACACACACACACACACACACAATCTACAGTAATGGCATAGAAAAAAGTGAAAAAAGTGAACTTTGATTTAAAACTCCCATTAAGGAAGAAAAAGAAAAAAATAACCACAATAGTCATTTGTCCACAGCAATTAGCAAAGTCTCTCTCCCTTGACTGGACACATATCTTTGAGATGAGCCTGCGGAGATGTTGTGCCTTCTCTGTTAGTCTCACTTGTCACATCAGAGGTGGGTATGGAGAACATTCCCTCACAGAACTTCTGCAACTCGCTTCCTGCCTCAGGCATATTTAAGAAGAGAGGGTGGGATTGTTTTTAGAGATGGAAGAATTACAAGGTTTGGGAAGCAGACTTGTGGTTTCTTTGGCAATTAAAGTCCTCAAAAATATTTTTTGGCTTCTGAATATTTGGTTCTATTGGTTCCATGTATATATAACTATAGCCAAAAATCTCATCCAAACAGGTTTTTCTTTTTAGCTGATCTTATACTGATCTTTGTTCTCTGTCTGCCTCTCTGTCTGTCTGTATGTATGTCTCTCTCTCTCTCTCATTGTAGCTTCCTTGGGACCATCTGAAACAATAGGTTTGTGAGAGAAAGCAATACCCTTCATCTATTCTTTACCTTCTGATTTGGCTGTCATTCTGTGGACTTAGAAGTCTTAAAGGGAAGGGATGGGGAAGACTTGTAATGGTAACAGTATCGTCTGCTAAGGTGGACACTTGAGAAGATAAATGACCTTTTATCACTAGCTTGATGTCATCAATCTACAAGTAGCAGGACATTTCTAGAATGTATTAATATTCTGAGTTTTCCACTGGTTTCACTAAACTTTTTAGATCTGGCATTATGAAGTCTACCTTCCAAAGTTTTATTCAAAACTATTTTTCTGAATATCTTGACAAGACACAGCAAGAGTCACCAGATCTCCGGTCTGCAGTGCTTGCTTTTGCTTCTTGTTATCCAATTGCTACGCCATTTCTCTGAGGCACCTCATTTCTGATGACAACTTCTGTGTTAGGCAGGAGACAACAGCATAAGCTGTTGTTATACAAAATTCAAAGTGTGGCAACTTAAACAAGACAATGTGTTATGTTTCAGTGATTTTAAGGTACAAATTTTTCATTTTTACACAACCCAGGAGAATGTGTCTTACAGTCAATGGTGTTTTAGTACCATGCCTTGTTTAAGTGGCTGTGCATGCTTTTCTTCCCAAGGTTAGAGAAAATAATTGTGCTTTTGCAGTTTATGGCATCTTAAATTTGATTTTTCTCTCATAGAACAGTCCAGACATTGACAGTCCAGGGCCGGTAAGCAGGCTCTGTCATCCTGCACATGTGAAGCCCATATGTGGGCCCGAAGTGCTTAGTCCAGCTCTTTCATGACGTTCTAGTGAGCAGAATGGGGAGACTGGCAGGGAAGTGCATGCTCATCCTTTTTAAGAGCATAACGCAGAAGCAATATGTGCAATTTCTACCATCTCCATTAGCCATCTTAAGTCACATGTTTACACATAACTTTGAAAAAGCTTAGACTTTTCATTTATACTTGGAAAGCCAGATAACACTCAGCAATTCTTTTGTGGCAGGAAAGGGAAAGAATGGATACTGGCAATCATCTAGCAGCCCTCCCCACACGTCTGTCTCCAAACTCCTGTTTCTTTAGTTAATGCGTTATCTCCCAATTTACTGTTTGCTCAAACCCAGCATGAAACTCAGTCAGTTTCTTGGTGTCCCCAAATTCACTCAGGGCAATTTACATTGATAGAGATACATTTTATTAAAGCCATGGCCATGGAGAGGGAAGATTTTAGTCACAGCAACCAGAGAAATTGCAAGATGAATGGTAGATGTCTTTATTCTTGGAAGTCTTTTCATGCCCCAGTAACCATAGTGCTGGAGACCTTTCCAACCTCTTCATCTTTCTGCCCTGCTCACTCCGCTTTTTTCTCCCTTATCATGCAATTGTTTTCCAGCAGGTCTGCCCTCTTTTCCCTTTTTAAAAACTCATGCTCAAGGAGTCACACTTTTACCATTAACAGCTTATCAAGTACTTTCTCTTTTTTTTTAAGTACTTTCTCTAAATAAGAACAGATACCCTCCCTGAAAGCAATTTTGGTGGAGCCAGTGGTAAAGTTAGTATTATCATACTGCTTTATTATCCTGGTACTACTGAGCACTGTCAGGGGAGCCAAAGAGGGGTGTAGAAGTCCCAGGCATGTGCTTAAAATTCTAGCAGATGTCACCCAACAGACATCTAACCAGCAAAGGTTGCAACTCAACAAAGGCATAGAGTTGAGTATCATCTCAATACTTTGTGAGTCACTTTGACACACGTTTGTAAAGTGGTATTTACTTTCTACCTTGTTAGCTCTCTAACAGTATAATCTGGTCTCCTTACTAACATCTTTAACAACATCAACATCCACATGTCTAAGAGGGTATTTGCTCACTAACAAAATCTAATAGTTCTTCCTTGAATGCCAATAATTAGGGATCAATGAATCCCTAGCTTCAGACGGCAGTCATTTGTCCTTCCCCTTCCTTTACTGGTTCCTTTACATCAGTCATTCATAGTCTACTTCCTTGTGCTTGATAGATGCTATTTATCTTCTCTTTCTCCACATTTTTATTTAAAATGGAAACATGTCTGTCAGTGTTGGCCTTAAAGCCCACAGGACCCATCCACTGTGAGACCTGATACTATGGGCAGTTTCTGTCTGGCTTTTGCATCATCTGCAGTTCATGATAAAGCTGGGAGATCCTGCTAGCATCTTGGCACTGACACGCTAGGTCCTATCAGGCCCTCAGCACTGTCAGATCATTCAGGGCATCCGAGGGCTGCTCAGAGTCTGGTGGCTTCATGCCCCTCAGTGTTAGCATCCAGGTTTGGGTCAGTTCCTGTAATGGTTGAATCATACTAACAGCTCCTTTTCATAGCAGTAGACTTTTAGGTTTTCTTGGACTTATATGTGAATGCCTCATATGGTCAAAAGAAAGAAGCTCTGCACGCCTATATTTAAATGTTGCAAGTAATTCCCGCTCACTCTAACTCTATCCAGATGTGGGTACTCCATGCCCATGTAAATTAGATGGCTTTCTTTTAGTCCTTGTTGAGAATCTGCACTCTGACTCACCCAGAAAAAAAAAATGGAAAGAATGTGCGGCAACTCCATACAGGACATGCTATTTTAATAGTGCAGGCTCTGTTAAAGGGAGAATCAGTGCTTTTGTGTGGCAAACAACAGCATTTGCATTTCGAGGGGCTAGACACTATTGCTCAGTACGAGCCATGTCAACAGCGGCCTTTCGCCCTGGCTGACAGCTATTCCCGTAGCTGAATTTCTGGTTTGGGTTCTAAGTATTCTTGACTAGGAGCCACATCTGTTCTCTGCCCCCAGCCTTGCTGCGGTGACTTTCTAAAAGGGAAGAATTATTTTGAGATAATGGGCCCTCTGTAGTGCCTGCAGCATTTTCCATTCTGTCCCTCTCTCTCAAGTAGTGAACTGCAGTCAGGCAAATGTGGGCATCGAAAACTCTGAACACAAAAAGCAATTCACATCTCCCATCATGTTTTGTGTGCCACACAGTGTCTCATTTAAAATATATCCCACTGAAGGCCAATTTCACTAAACCGGGCTCTTACAAAATGGCAAAAATAGAAGGGAAAAACGCAACCCGTCTCCATTTTTGCCATTCTTGACTTGCTTGCAGATTGCTTTTTAGACAATCTTGTTCCATGCCTGAGAGAAGGGAATTAATTTGCAGTCCACCTTCGTTCCAAATGCATCCTTTCTCCCAAGAGACAGCAAAGAGAATACTGCCAGATGGCGCAAGTGCCTGTAGGCACCAAAGTCATGACGCTGCTTTTCCCCAGGATGGCACCTCCACAGCCCCCCCAGGCTCGCTCTGGCTCTCCTGGAAACTCATAGGTTTTCTGCTCTCCCTAGCTCATCTGCCCAGGCAGTCTAGTGCATGAGACATGTGTGATTATTTATCTCCAACTGAACGTGAGACTAAACAATGAAAATACGAATTCACAGAATAAATCATAATTTACACTCACATGGCATCAATGCATAAGTGCCTTGGAACAGTTAAACCACCCTATGTTGACCAAGTTCTTACAGCTTCCTTGTATGATACCACAACCATTCTGCAAAGCAGGGAAGTCAAATTTGCTTCTCAGGTTTTACGGATAAAGAAATGAAAGAAAGAGGAGAGAATTAACTTCCCCAAGGTCACAGAACTCACAAGGAAGAGAAGCTGAATTTCTGGTTTCCAACCCCAAGATGATTTTCAGCCCATGTTAATCAAATCCTTCAAAATCACTTTCTCTACCCTTGACTGTCTAATCTCTTAGCTGTCCAGAGGTGAAAATTTCAGGGTTGGTGTTTATTTGGAAGCAGAGCAACCAAATGCCTCAGCCTGGTGCTCTCAAGGCTAAAACTAGTACCATCCTGGGCCATCTATGACACCTGATCACCCCAGCAGGCAGGACTTTCAGCACAGGGTGCTCCTGTGCTAGCCACACACCATCTCAGACAGCAAACAGGTTCTCAGGATGTGTTTGCTATTTCCAGAAGGGCACCATCAACAAATGAGCCATCAGACCTAAGGGCCTGCCCTTGTGGTGAGACATAGAGGAATCTTCCCGCGGCACTGCCCTATGAAGAAGGCACATGTGACAGACTGACTGAAGGCACAGTGACTCTGCCCCTCAGCATGTGTTCTGACCAGTCACTCTAAAGCCATCTTTCCCCAGGCAGTCAGAGAACAGGTCCCCCACCTGGCTGGGCCAAAGCCCTGTGAAACCCTGTGCTCCCTGGGAGAGCGGCAAGTTGAGGAGAGAGAAGACAAGTAAAAGACTTATGACTTTTATTCCCCAGTGACCTTGAGTTCATGGAGATTGGTCTTCTGTAATGGTTGAGTTTAATCCTCCAAAGACAGACCAATGCTGACACTTTTACATACCATCTGGGCACTAGATGACCTGCTCAAAACAAAAGAGGCTTCTATTCTCTGTGCCTTTGATGCTAATGCCAGCCTGGTTCACCCTCTCAATCAGCCCAATGTACCCATGTGTATCAAAACCCTTAGAAATGCTCATACCCTTAGAGAAATTTTAGCTCAAAAGAACAACTGGATACAGATATATATTAATATAATATGAATCCGCTCATAACAGTGGGCACATCATGTTGCCATGAGACCGTCACTCCAGGGTTTAGAGATCTGAATGTGTTTGGGGCACAGTGGGACTGGCTGCAAGGCAACTTGACCTGGTTCGTTGCTGAGATGTAGAAGGAGGAGGGCCTGAGGGAGAGCAGACAGGGTGGTAAAGATGTCCCTGTCTAGGTCAGGGGTCGGAGACAGTAAACCAGGAGCCAGAAGTAATCCTAGGAAATGGCTCAGTCAGAGGGAAGCACTCAGGCCTGTCAGTGTTAGCTTTGGAAGAACGTAGGGATACAGAGACATAATGAAGGCTCTTATCCTGGAGGCCCCCCACACCCTCTGCCATGCTTAAGGCCTGTGAAGAAGGTGCAGTAGAAGAGAAACCTGAGAGATTTATTTTCTTGAACTCTCCACACCATCTTAGGGAACACTGCCTTAGATATTCATCCAGATAATTCCTAGAAATTAGACCCTTTCAAAATATTCCCCAGTAATTTTAGGAAATCTCCAAGGAGATGTTAGCACAGCATCCATCTAGTTCTTCTCCTGGTCCACTTGCCCACGGTCCTTTGTGAAATGTCATGGTCACCACTGCCTACCTGCAGAAGCACAGCATCTTTGCCAAGAGTTCACTCCCAAGCTTTGGAACACCAAAATACTGCTGGTTTTGTTTCAGAGGTGGGAAAAATGTCTCCCTATCCAATTCTGTACCACACTTTGTCACTAAACTCCAAAGCAGTTCTGCTTTGCCCAGGGACTGGCAGTTTCTCTTGAACAGTTCTGTGATTTTTGGCCCTCATTCCTCTAACTATAAAAGTTCAAATTCAATAGAAGGCTTAGGCAGGCATAAGACACTATATACTATTCACACCACCTTTTCTGCTCTCCCCTTTGGTCCAAATTCTCCTCACCTCCACCAATAATAATGCACAACTCCTCTTGCATCATAATGTGCACACAGAGTCCAGGAAGGGAGCTGGGGAGCATGTTTTTAGCACTGGATACATCTGATCCTTGGCTCTGCCTGTCAAAAATCCCAGAAGGTTATGAGATACAGAATTAGAAAGAGAAAGAGGTAAGAGTTTGAGGGGAACCATAAACACCAATTCTCTTTCCACCTGAGGTCTGAACCAAGTCATGGACAATCCAGAAGAGGAAGTCAGAGAAGATTCAGTTATCACCCTCATCACTCGCTAGATTGATCAAGTAACTCTGGTGTATTATGCTTTACTTCTGTGGGTAAGTGCATTTCCTAACCTTCAATTCCTCACCAAGCAGATTTAACCTCCTAGCCACCTTCCCGGTCTCCCATAAACCAGCCACTGAGCTTGCTGCATGACTGAGAGCAAGGAAAACCCATGATGTCCTTGGCAAAAATACACTTCCAGAAACAAGGAGAAGCAGAAGTGGGGCTGTTTGCACCCAGCTCTGCTCCCAAACCTAAAAACCTGGTAACACGCCACCTTCCTGGAGTCAAGAAAGGAGCAGGTTAAGCACTAGGAGTGTTGTGGTTAGTGAGTGTCCCTCAACATGGAAAGACATACCCTAAATAAGAAATAAACTCTTCCTAATGTTGGAAGGAGGCACTATATTGAACAAAGAAAGGACAAAGACCCTAAGTCAACAGTTGTTATTCATGGGGGTGAAATTCTGGATAACTTTCATTTTTTTTCTCTGTGTGTGTGTGTGAAATTTTCCACATTTTTATAACGATGTAATATATTTGAAATCAAGTTGGACAATATAACTAATCACTTGGGATCATATTTCAAATAAAATCAAAGGAGAAAAATTCTACAACCACCCTAACTTCTGCCTAGAAGACACATACCCCTTGCCGTGTGATGGCATTTCCCCTGGGTTTGTGGTCTTTAGTAGTGATCCACTTAATCTGATGAAAGGAACTTTAAGCCTTGGGCTCAGGGAAGGAAATGGCTCAGAAAATTGTGGGCTAAAGACTAAAAATCTACCAGGAAAATGTTCACTTGCCCCACTCCAAAGACATGAAGAAAACATACTTCCATCTTCTGATTAGTTATTGGATAGTCCAGACAGAATCAAAGTTGGTCAGACTGTACATCTACAGGGAGATGACACTTGCTAGGCATACAGATGTGGGGTGCTACTGGTAAGGGAGAGGGAAAACCTGAACCCATACATGCTAATGTGTTTGTCAATGTTTATCTCAAATGTCTAAACCACATAAAGTTTATCTGTCTTGAAGGACTGATGTTGTTCAGACAAAATTTGGACAATTCTATAATATAGGGTCACTGTCTTGACTGAATCTATGACCTACTTGAAACAGTCATGCTTATGTTTTTTATGGTTTCCAATACTGCACCTTGAATCTTTTCAGAGAAGTTAAAAATTCTCTCAAGAATGTTCCTGTGCAAGCTAGGTATGGTGGTGCACACATGTAGTCTCAGCACTCTGTACGGCCAAGGCAGGAGACTCGCAAGTTCAGGGCCAGTCTGGACAACATCTCAGTGTGATCCTCTTAGTGAAACCCCATCCCAAGATAAAAAATAAAAGAGGATTAGGATGTAGCTCAATGCAAAGGCCCTGTGTTCACTCCTGAGTATACATACCTATACATACATACACCCCACATACATACACACACACATACACACAAAGAATGCTCCTCTGCAATAACCTGCTAGACAGCAGTATTTATCTGTTTACTTTCATTTTATTAAATTTCTTGCCCTATCATCTGTAATTCCAAAATCATGTTTTACACTGTAAAAAACACGATGAAATATCTTCCTAAAACCACTGGTTTATTTTTATCATGTGTTTCTCTTCTGATAGACCAATACCAAATACCAATACCAAATAACACCAAAAAGAAGACCAGGAATGACCAACAGAAGATCCTATGTAGAAACAAACCAAATAACCTCAATTTGAACAATTCCTGTTCAATCACTCCTAAATGACAGCACAGCAAGAAAGTATGAGCTACTGATTTTGTTTTTGATTGCTTTTGTATTGTAAAAAAATAAATTCTTTTGCCAAATTGGTATTTGAAAAGGTATCTATCGCTGGAATGGAGCACGATGCCACAGATATGACGTATATAGCCAAGTAGCAGCAAATTAAATACCACGCAGATGTACAGTCTCACACGCAGATCTTTAAATGGGATGTTGTCTTAGAAGATCCTAAATCAACAACATAGAAATAGGCTAAAAATTGACCTAAATTATCATTAGGATTTATAGAGGCAAGAGCTAAATCAAGAAACAAAGAAAACACACAAGATCAAAGAAATAACACCTAATTGTGAGGTAGCAGGTCTGACACAAGCAGTGAGTGCCATTGAAGCCACTTAGTAACAAAATACTTCTGTTTCAACCCTGTTTCTAGGTATAGGAATATTCATGATGGATGTGAATGAAAATATACTTAGAGCAGAAGTTCTGAAGCCATCCAAAGTATCAGGAGTGTCATCCATAGCAGAAAACTACTTAAAACTTAGGACATGTCATCTTTGATATAAGACCTTTTTCTCCCCATGAGAAACTACCATAGTCTCCTTCCTTCTCCCTCAAACTAGTGACCCAGCAGAAAGAGCCCGTCGCTGGTGAATCCAGTGGCAACGAAGAGGGGTGGTGCCCGGGTGCCATGTCCAGGGACGCGGGTGAAGCACACTTCAGGTTAAACTCTGATGTGCTCACAAAGGAAGGAATGATGAACACGGCAGTAGAAGTCTTGGCTTCCAAACTTGCTATGTTCACCTTGTGTTTTTTCACTGACCTGTCCTGCCATTCTTATGGTCATTGGTAAGTGAATATTGATCTTCCTGGTCTACAAATTTGATAAACAAGAGCTTGTTTTATAAAATACTTTCCCAAGAGGCATAATTAGAGAAATCTTTATCCTGGAAGGCAGTAGATGTCAATAGAAGCATCATTAATTAATCTTTTTCCCTACTGTGAAAATTAGTCTGTATTTTAGAAGGACTTTTCGTTTTGCCAGGGGGCATGTCAAGGTGGAGCAGCATTACAGAGATTGCAGGTGGCCAGGTTTTCAAAGCTATAGTTTGGAGTAACTACACTTCATCTTAGCCACCTACTCAGGGGAGGGCTTTGGGAAGGGGAGCATTGTTTACCCCAAGTGGTGTCCTTCCCCTGTTCTTCCGCATCCTCATCCCCATCTAGTTGTTTCCTGAACACCGGCTCTGATCTCTGTCCATATTTGCAGAGAGATTTTTAAAAATTTACTGTAAAGTGACCCTGTTACTATGTAACAGATATTTTCTGTAAGAAAAGGTGCCTACCCAGAAAAAAAGAAAAGAAATGGTGCCCATGCAGGTCCTTCTGTGTCAGACACAAAGAGGGCCAGACGAGCAAGGAGAGAGGAAACCTGGCAATACCTGGCAAAGCCTTCTAAATACATTACACGCAGGTTGAATATCCCTTATCTGAAACATTTGGGCTTGAAGGGTTTCAGACTTCAGATATTTTCAGATTTGGGGATATGCAAATTTAAATGAGATATCTTAGGCATGAGATCCAAGTCTAATCACAAAATTCGTGTATGTCTCACCTTATGAACACAGCAGGAAGGTAATTTTATACAGTATTTTTAGACTGCCTGCATTTGACTAGGACCCACCACACGAGATCAGGTGTGGTATTCTCCATGTATGTGTGTGTGTGTGCCTGTGTGTACATTAAATGAAATGAAGAGAATGAACCTCCATAGTCAAGATGGGCAGGAGAGGTTTTGGAAACCCGCTGAGAAGAGTTTGAGCAAGAGGAAGTTGGAGCACATCATTCAGACCTTGGCTCTCTTGGCTTCTGAAATCAGACTGGCCTCAGTCATGATGACACAGGACACTGGAATTAATGTGGGGAAGCTAGTGAGCCTCAATCATGGGGGCTGCTGAGACATTTCCTATCAAAGGGGTAACACGAAGAAGCCAAAGTTGAATAAGTAATCCCTTATGGGTACAATGAGAATAAAATATAGAGTGCAGGACAATGAGAATAAAATATAGAGTACAGGCTGGGGGCCAAGAAACAGAAACATAATTGAGCATATGGAACAGAAGGTGCATTTTAGAAGGTAGGAAGGGCACATGGCGACCATAGAGACACCCTAGATCTTAGAAGCTGACTAGCCCAAATTCCCAGTATTCCTATCCTGTGAACTTCCAGGCAGGAAGACAGAGCTGTCTTCACGTGACTGAGTAGTAGTCCTCTTGGCTGGGAATTTTACTTGCTGTGATAAAGAGGCTTATTTCCTATTGGCTTTGCCCTGCTTTACACTGCAGGATTCCAATTATGTAAAACTTTTGGGTACTTTCACTCATACATTAGGACAAGTCAAAGCCATCACACTGTGTTTATGTAATAGGGATACATTTCAAAACAAAACATAAGCCATGCCTTGCATCTCGCAAAAGCAATTCTATTGAATCATAAATAAGTTTACACAGTCTTCACTCTGAGATGTTTTTGTTTGGTTTGGTCCATGCTCCAAATTATATTTTGCTTGAGACTTCTGCTCACTTTCTTTTGCTTGTGAAGAACTATTTAAAGCCAATTCTCAATTTCCTCAAACATTCTTGTTAAAAATGAATTATTGATTAGAGGAAAAGTAATGCTATCATCCTGGATACCTTGTTTTCTTCCTTGGTTCCAGCTGTGCGCTCACCTCCAGTCCTTTCTGAAAAGCAAGGGAGAAAGCCGCACTGGCTGTGGAGGGAAATGGCACAGGTGTGGAGCTGAGGAAGTCCACCTGAGAAGGCGGCAGTGCAGCTGAAATTGGCCATGGCTGTCACGTTCTTTTGCGCCAGAGGCTTACATGGTTGATAGCTGGTAAGGGAGTAATAGAACTAAAGGTTTTAAAACTGAATGAAAGAAGAAGCGAGATCATGTATCTGACTGCAAACATGTTGGCTCTGGACCCAAATAGAAAATCATGCTAGGAGTTTGGGATAATCTGTATGAAACAAAGTCAGGGAAAGAAAAAAAAAAGTCATTTCTGTTTACAAGCCGGATAAACTTGGATAACGCAGAGATACTCTTAGACTGAGTCACACATCAGGGCAACGATGACTAGAACTGGCCATTGGAATGAAACAGGACAAAGCCAAGGAGAAAGCCGAGGCCAAGCTTTTCTGGGTTTGCTTGGGTAGAGCACACCAGTGGAAATGTACATTAAAGGCACACCTGAGAAATGAAACAACAGTCTGCATAAATCCTAAAAGTATTCAAGTAGCCCTTAGAAGTCCCAAGAACATGGCTCTTCGTCCCAAGTGTCAGAGATTAAACCTGGGGCAGCAGGTCCCACACCGGGCAGCAGTTTTCAATCTGAAATGGTCACTGCAAGGGGGAGTTACAGCACAGGAAAGAGGAAAAGCAGCCACAGAAATCTATGGGGGGTGTTATTCCTGCCAATCTCATGTGAGACACAAAGTGACTGGAACACCGGTGAAATGAGGTAAATGAGCAAACACTTTGGATGCTTCCTTATCAAAAATTTAAAAGTAAGCATTATTCTCCAGTGAGACCTCATGTCGATAGTAGTGATGCAGCAATTACCAGTGGTGTCAAAGACTCAAGGACAAGCCATGATGGTACACACCTGCAGCACCAGTACTCTGGGAGGCTGAGACAGGAAGGTTACAAATTCAAGCCCAGCACAGGCAACTTAATGAGAACTTGTCTCAAAATTTAAAAATGTGTTTTTATTAAGTATGAAGGATGTAGCTTAGCAAAAGGCCCTGGGTTCAACTCCCAATACCAAGCAAGCAAGAAAGACAGCTAAAATCCAGTAAGATTTCAAGATTTATCCTGTGGCCAAAGATGCCCAGCATCTACCACTGTCAGGAAAAGCACCATGAGTTTATAAATATCAAAAAATCAAAACTTAAGTTAGGAAGATGAAGGTAGGAAAGGGATACTGAGGCCCTAGAGAATAATTCTAGAAATACTATAATTTTCATAGACCTTTAAGATATAAACTCTTGCAAGGTACTTTTATAAGCATTACTTTATTTAATTTCTGGAGTCAAAAGACCTCCTTCTAATTCAGTCCTCACCAGTTCTTAGTTGTGGAAATCTTGATCTAGTCACCTCAGAGCCAAACATTTATCATCTTTCAAATAACAGAAATATTGACTTCCAAGTATTAATGCAAGATTAAATAGCATAGTACATGTAAAGCCTATCATGTGGTACCTGAAATAACCTGAGTAAACATTCAACACATTTTACCTCTTTTTAAACAGTTATTACAAGCCTTCATGCTAATCCTGTGGGGTACCCAGGCAAGTGTCCTCATTCAAGTTACAGATGAGAAAACTAAAGCTCGGGAAAAGAACTGTCTAACATTGTGAGGGCACAGTCCCCTTGGAAAAGAAGCTAGAGAACGTATTGTTCAATCAAAAATCAGAGCACTCTGGACGGTGGCACTCCGGTGTTACATACTTGTATGTTTGCACACTCACAACTGAGAAAGGGTCAGAGGAGCAAGTGAGTGTCAGATCTTCAAACCAAAAGAAAATCTGTTAGAAAACCTTCCAGTGTTGGGTTTACATATCAAAAGTAGGCTTATTCTGATTCTCATCCAGGAAGGTCTATGTTTTACTATTGAAATACCAGTATCCAAAACAAGGAAAGAAAGGACGTTGTTTATAGAAGAAAGATGTGCCTGCCACAAGAGCCTGAGAGCCCGCACTGTGCGGGGTGGCGTCTGGTGAGCTGGTAGAGCCCAGTGGGCTTGGCTGCCCCAGCCTCCACTCTCAGCCCCAAAGGCAAAACATCAACTCTCTGGAACCTCCACCGGCTGACTCAATTGTGGAGAGAGCTAAGAACATCTTAAAGCACCCGACACTGTTCTTAAATTTGTCTATTGCCTTTGTAATAAAGATGTGTTAATGGGTCATGGACATCCCTGCCTCTTTAAGCAAAACACATTGAGTATAACTTAGCCTTTCTTTGACACTTGGGGACACCCTCATGAATATGCACTATTGTCCCAGGTTGTCTATAGTCATCCTCTAGGGATGCTTTAAAGCATGTTAGAGAAGGATCTTTGCTAAACTAAGTATTTCCAGACAAGTAACTGACCATTCTTATCACTTTTCCAGGCTTCTTTAAGTACCACCCGCCCCTTACCTTGGGTGCCATCCTGCCCTCGCCTGCCTGTGTCTGTCGCTGTCCCTCCACATCCCTTCAACCTGCCTTTTCTCATCTGTGACAGGAGCCAAGTTCTGTAGTTTGTAAAATAAGTACAAATAACACTTTGAAAGGTTGAATTTTATGATATGTGAATTATACCTCAGTAAAGGTATTTTTAGTGTATATTTCTGACTAAAAATCTTACAAAAGGTGAGATATCACATCACGCTGTTTATACTGATAATTAGCCATTTCACTCTTACTTAAAATAAAATAGTACAACTGACCTCTGAGAGGGAATTTAGAATTCCTCCACAGTAGTATGCTAAAGACATGCTGATCTTTGAGATTTGTTGTAATGTTTACTTAGATTCTTCCTTAGCATTGTTCTCAACCTTAAAAATAAAATTAATTTCATGCATGTGTAGACATCATATTGTCTCCCTAGTGGAAGAACATGAAAGAGTAAATACAATCTGAAAGGTGCAATAGATATTGTGAAAGAGAAAGAAACTGCTCAACAGGAAAGAACAATTGGAATGAGGGAAAGGAGAAGAAAAAAAAGAAGGAAGGGGAAAATATATCTATATACACACAAGGTAAGCTAATTGTACTATTAATTTCTATTGGTGTATTGAAAGGGACAGTTGATACTTGATACTTTTTGACCAGTTTTGCATGCTTATATCTGGTAGTCTGAACAACTCCTTTGAAGACAACAATATGCAATATAAAAACCATTGTTGAATTCATGTCATTTTGATTTTTGAAATTCTGTATCATTTCTATTTTTTAAATTATTTTTACTCTGTTTAAAATAAAAAAGGAAGGAAAGAAAAGAAAATTAATTGCATAGGATGTGGTACAACCATCTATTTTTTGGTGAAAGCCTTCTCCCTATCTCTGCCCATTCGTGTGCCTTGGAAACAAACATGAATCTAAGTCATTCCTAAGCAAATGAGTCCTTGTGTGGACTTTCAGGTACAAATCACTAAGAATTGTGAATTGTAAGGCTTCCTTGCTTTTTTTTTAAATTTTAACTCCATGATCTCCACATCCAAACAGTTACTAAAGAAGCATCCGTAACCAAACAAGTGGGAGAGCCCTTTGGTCTGTGATTAGAACAGGCCCCTAGGATAGGCATCCTGGGTCAGGGGAAAATGCCGAGAAGTACACAGAGCTGCTTGCCATTGCCTTCTTTAGCACTTCTCCATGGGACATCTAGAACTTCGTCACCCAAACCCTAGCTGCTTAGAACAGCAGCAGGAACCTTGGTGCATTAGATACACAAAATTTTAGGCTCCACCTAAAACCTATTAAATAAGAAGCAGTCTTTTAACAAGATGCTTAAGTGATTCATATGCTCATTAAAGTTTAAAAAGTACTGAGGTAAATAGTACTGTATACCAGCCTGCCTGAAACACCTGGCATTTCACCCGTGGCAATAATCATAGCTTTCAGAGCCCTCAGATGAACGATGCCAAACGTGAGCGGCCCCATTTGACACAGAGTCGCACCCCACTGGCCCTGTATGCAGATGGTCTTGGTGCTGAGCAGACGTCCAGCATTCTCTGTGAACAGGCAGAGATCACTGCTGTGCTCGTCACCACACCTGTCAGGCTCAGTAACTCTTCCCCCGTATGCATCTCCTCACACACATGTGTTGTAATTTTCTTTAGAAACCAGCTTGTCAGCACCACTCAAAGCTAGATCTTTTTCCTTTGTTACAAAACTCCATTCATATTCCTGGAAATAGTCCCCATCTCTAATTCAACTGTCATCTTCACTTGAAAAGTGCTTACCACGTGCAAGGCAATGCGAACAGCTCGTGTGTCTCCCACCCAGTGGCCACCACGCGAACACTCGCATCCCTTCTGGGCCAACCACCTTGGTTCCCTTGATCACTTAGCTTCTATTTCTTACCCAGTGCTGGAAACATACATTTTTGCTTTAGAGGTGCTGGAGTCTGAGGCTATGGCTTCATGCTTGCTAGACTGGTACTTTAAACTACACCCCAGCTCTGCAAACATATTTTTAAAGTAGAAAATATGAGGTATAACGTCAAACAATTAATACTGTAATTGAGAAGGCAAGACATAGAATTTTGAAATAGACGAAGAGTTTCAAGCCCACAGAACGATGGTACATGTTGTACTGGAGAAAGCCCTGGATTGTGCGAAAGTAAGGGATCCATTAGCTCAGTTCAGGATCCAGACAAGTCTTTTTGTCTCTCTAACCTTGTTTTCTCAACTACTTTTTAAAAATGGTGTTGGATCATCTAATCTAAAAGAAAAATATCCCTCCTAGTCTCTGACCACTCAAATATCCAAGGATAGCATCTTAAACACAATATACTATGGAAACACTAAAGATTTAAGAGAAATAAAGCAAATAACAAGAACAGGGACTGCATAGGATCATGTTTAAGGGTTCTGGCTTTTTCTAGCATTCTGAGAGCTTGAAACAAGAGGATCACAAGTTCAGCCTCAACTGAGGCAATGTATCAACTTAGAGACCCTGTCCCAGTTTTTTTTTTTTGGCATTAGGACTCAAACTCAGGACTCAGGCTTGCCAGGCAGGCCCTGTACTGCTGAGCTACATCTTCAGCTCTCAAATTGTTAAACAGCAAAATAAAGAAGACTGGTGATACAGTTCAGTGTAAAGGCCCTGGGTTCAATTCCTTGTACTAGAAAATAAATAAATAAATAAATATAAGTCCTGGCTTTAACATCACATATAAAGCCTAATTTCCTTGAGGTCTTTGACAAGTGACTTAATCTCTTTGATCCTCCCTTTTCTCTTGTGTAAAGTGGAGATAATAACAACATCTACTTTGTAGGGTTCTCTTGAGGATTAAGTGGAAGCCCTTAGGAAGCCCTTAGTGCAGGACAGCATGGGAAGGGTGCGTTAAAGAGAAGGTGGTTGGGGTAGTGGCAGTGCTGGTAATTATCGTATTTGCAGAAGGTCTTTGTGAACCACATGGATCTTTCCAGTAAGGGTAAACTACAGCCCTGGGTTGAAGGAACTGACCAGATATGACAGGTGTGCAAGGAGACTAACTGGGACCAGAGGAGCAAAATGAGGGGAAACTGAGAGCCAACTGTGCGGACCAGAATGGATGGAGAAGGGGAGACCTGGTTGGACGGAAAGAGATAGAGGTATGAAACAGGCTATTGACAGCACCTGGGCATCTCCAAGCAGAGGAGGGGAGGAGACACGGCAGGCAGGGAGACCAGAGAGGGGCCTACAGTCACCCCTCAGGAAATACGGAGTTGTAGACAACAGGGCAACAAGTCAAGAAGCAAAAGCAATCCTCTGGGAAATCCCCACAGATGTCTTCAAGATCCCCAGGAAATTCCTCTTGGTCTTCTACACATACATGGGTAGTATTTCTTCCCACCCAAATTAAAACTAGAGGAAACATACAACTGGGCCCATGTGCTTGGAAGGTATGTGAGGAGCTGAGATCACATCCTGCCTTTGAGTTCTGAGTCAGAGAGTCCTGTAAGAGAACACTTAGGGCTGCCGAGCATGCCATGTCTCTGTCACACTGTCTGCAGTCAGAGCTCTTGCTGGATGAGAGAAGGGCCCAAGGCCTTGCAGAAAGACTTCTGCAGTGCCATGTGGTTGCTATTATGAGCTTGAACAATAAGCCAAAAGCCAAGACAGATTGTATCCATACTGGTCTCCCTCATGGTCTGAGTACCAGGATGTCCAGAACACACATGGCCCAACCATGGAAAGCAAACACTTTCTCACAACATCTCAGAGGTGGACAGGAAGGAGAACTTTGCCTAACTGTAAGCCAAAGTGACCAGACCATCGCCCCCAGGCTTGTTTGTTCTTACTGATTATTCTTTGATTATTCTTTGGCAGGTTTCACTTGGGTTTGGTACATCCCGGAGTAGAAGCTGTTCTCCACAGCTTCTGGGAGGCAGACATTGTCCTGGTCTTATATTAAAAACAAAGAAACTGGGCTGGGGATATAGCACAGAGGCACAGCACCTCCCTGGCAAGCACAAGGTCCTGAGTTCAATTCCAGGTACCAAAAACCCAAAACAAAACAAAAACAAAGAAACTGTCACATTATAAACACAGAAGTAAAGATTAAAAAGAAATATATATATATATGTAAACACAGAAGTGCCTGGTGAGGTAAGACATGAGCAAGACGGTTCAGAAGTATGCAGGCACACACATCCTCTCCCCCACACACACACTGGAGATGAGCAAGATGTCGTTGTCTGCAATCCTAGTAACCCTCTGTCAGAGGAAAAAGCTTGATGAGAGATGGAGGCACAAGCACACCTGTGACCGTATCCCTTCAGCCATCACCAGAAGGGAGACTGAAGCAATCACGTAGTCAAAGTGCACGGCTTCTCTAGAACCATCCCAAGCAAATTTTTTTCTTGATCTTAATTTAGTGGTTCAAATATCAGACCTGTGCAAGTCATTCCACCACCGCCGCTGCTGCTGCTGCTGCTGCTGCTGCTGCTGCTGCTGCTGTAGCCCAGCAGGTAGGCTATTTCTAGTTAGTGAGGCTCCCTCTTCAAAATCCTATCACTAAAACAATCCTTCCCTTCTCTCATTCAGAAGGCTTCTCTTCAGTAGAGAGTAATGGATTATCCTGGAAGTGAGCGTGTCTTTGCTGCTACATTGCTGTCCTTAACCCTCCCTAAATCACATTACAATATCAGCATGAATATCCGTAAGAAACCAAGATTTTATATTCAGTTATCCTGAACACACACTTCGAAGATATCAATAAGCAAAGCAGCAACTATTGGTGTTTTTTTTTTTTGTCTTTGGTTTTTTGTTTTTTGTCTTTTTCTGTTGTTGAGAGGATTAATTGTCTGACCAATTTTGCATGTCTGTATCTGGGTTCATATATATACACTTCAAAGATATCAATAGGTAAAGCAACAACCACTGTTGAGTCCATGTCACCTTGTCTGTAGATCGGTTTTGATTGTACTATTTTTTATGCTAATTTGTGTCTGTGTGTTAATATGTTTTTGTGCTTTTATTTTAAATAAATAAATAAACAAATAAATAAATAAGAAAAAAAAGATTTTATATTCACTCTGTCTATTACCACTTTTGTTTTGCTGCTAAATGTCTGGGGCATTTAGTGTCCCTTAATAATGGGCTGGGAAGTGAGGGAGTCCTAATGTGCAACATTGGCCTGTTTCAGATACATTAATATCTCCGCCACACTTGATTTTATGCTACTAATGATGTTAGCGGATTTATAAAATTCCTAAAGATTTAACAATTGGCTCTCAACAGGCAGCACACCGCAGGGACATGAGGAGTACTCTAGCAAATGTGGGGCTCAGGTCTCTCTTATTATGGTCTCCAAGAGAGCAGACAGAAGGGACACCCAGTCTGGTTTTGAGTGCACCTAGGGGCAAACGACTTGTGCAGTGGGTGAGAGAGACTTCCTGCTGACGAGACCTCACAGCTCTGAGTCATGCACGAGTTTTATTTGCTAGAGATAGCCTCTACTCCGGCTAACTGAAGTAGGAGGAGAATATTTTGAATTTTACATTATTAAAAATAATAGATAGCTGTAAGAATATTAGATAGGGTGACTAGTAGTGCAAGGTTAGACTTCCTTGAGTAATGTCCTAGACCAGGATGAAAACCCGTGTGGCTGCTGAAGATGCTGTGGCAGAGTCTGGAATAAGCCCCTGTAGCAGGGCCTGCCAGAGTGCTGCTTTCACCTCCCTGTTACTTCTGCATTGAGGATTGCATGTGGCCACCCCAGAGGAGCTGCCTCTTCTGCTGCTCCCACAGACACTGAAGCAAAACTGCAAGATTTACATGGTGCCACTTGTTCCTATGCTCCTTCCCTTCCAAAGGCAGCGCTGTCTACGGCCACACCCTGAACGTGCCTGATCTCTTCCAAAGGCCGCGTTAAGTTCTCCAGAACCTTGGGATTGGCAGGATAGAGTGGGTCTGGCACCTGCCTTCTAGCCACATGGTAGCCTGGATTTGTGCTTCTCAGCCACTGGGGTGGTAAGATAATGTCATACCATGTTAATGTCATAACACTGACATTCTCCCAAAAGAAAAAGTTCAAAGATGAAGGGGAAGCACTGTGTAGGGAACGCAGCTGTACTTTGGAATCAGACCGGTCTTGTTGCTCAGCCTTTCTGTGCCTCCCTTTTGTCATCTGTGAAATGGAGGTGATAATAATAATACCCAACCCCACTGGCTGTGGGAAGCAGTCAATGAAATCTGCTAAGAACAGAAACGTGTATCACAGTGGTGCTTGAAATCCTTCAAGCGGGAACTCAGGAAGATGGCGACCGGGTGAGCAGCAAGGGAGCGAACCTCCTTAATAAACACCACCAGCTCGAGACAGACTTGGTGAGCGTGAATGCCGGAACCTCGGCTGGGAAGTTTAAACTGGGCGTATTTCTCTGAGATGCCGGGGGAGATGTGGTAGGGCGGACCAGGCTGCCGGGGCGAGACGTGGGAAAGTC